>BJCO01465970.1:0-12662 GCA_018326465.1 Flaveria floridana
AAAGAATGTGAATGTTAACGATGAACGGTACATGAACGAAAGCTAATGAACGAATGATGAAGATAATAATGATATTATCTATGTGTACGTATGTTGTGTGATCGCATGTATGTAAGAACGATTTTAACGAAAGAAAGTATGTTTTATTATAAAACTAGAACTCACTCAGCAACGCTGAATTTTGATGTGTTTCCAGTTGACAGGTAGTGTTGCAGAGGATGGCACGAGGCGGCTACTCAGCTCTTTTGGGATGGCATTCTCTTGTATAATGTTTTTGTGATGTAACACAACAATATGTATTTGTAATTGATGAACGTTGTATTAAGTGGCAAAAGCATTTATAGTAATTTGAAAGTTTATTTTAAGTTTCCGTTGCATGATTTTTATTAACTTAATGTAAATACATGTTTTATGTGCAATGAATGACCAACTGTGAGGTGCCCGGGAAAGGGGCCTTACAACAAACTCAATCACTGAACAAACAGCTTTGATACCATTTGATAGGATCAAATAAATCAATAGGTGATGATGTTAGAATCCAATTCAATCAAAAACATACAAATGTAATCAAATCAATGCAAACAATCAAGAAAAATTCATAGTCGTTCATTGATAGAAGCAAAGACAATTACAAGTGTAAGTTGCAGTAACAAGTCTAGCCTGTCTAGTCTAGTCTACTGCATACACACATATAAGCTATTTATACTATCAATAAACAAAGGAACTACTATTTACAAACTAGTCCCTATACTATGAAAAACATTATACAGAAGACATCTAAAGACTACATGTTGATCTTTAAGAAGCTCCAACATGGAAAATAACATCAACCAATATTACCATCTCTAATTCGGAGAGTGTTGCACCAAATAGGCCATCGAGGATTATTACTGGAGACTATTTTGAGGATTGGAACCGATGCTTGAAGGCCTTTTTCTTTTACACGGATCATGATCAATGGCAATCTATAATAAAAGGTCCACACACTCTGAACAGACCAGTGTGAACACTAACTCCTCAACCTTTTCTAAAAGAGATATTAAGCTAATTGATTATGATCAGAAAGCTTTTGAGGCCTTGACCTTATGCTTATCACAAGACATATACAACCGTTTTGCTGAACACAAAAGTGCAAAGTCTCTGTATGATGCCTTATGTGAATTCTATGATGGAAATGAAGATCTAAAGAAGGATGTGAAAACCCAAGATGAGAAGAAGTTTAATTCATTTGTTGGACATAAGAATGAAAGCGTTACTGATCTTACCAATCGATTTTTGTCAGTCTCAAGCACTCATAAGAAGTATAATGAGCAGTTGGGTAATCATGAGCAGGTGACCAAGCTCTTGGACTCTATTCCACCCCAAAGGAGCTTACAAGTGAGGATGTTGCAGCAGGAAAAAAACATTGCTGATTACAAGCTCATGGATGTAATCACAAATTGAAATATTTTGACTTGGATTTAAGGAGAAGGGAATACAATCAATCCTTGGTGCTAGCCACAGTATATCCATAAAATGCAGCATTGATCTCATCCGCTACAAACTCGACTATGTATGGTGCAGCTTATGGTGGATCTATAGGAATTGGTATATCAGACAAGGCAAGTGGTGGATCTAAAAGTGTTAGTTCAACCTCAAAGACATCTATCACCACCCAAATTCCTTCTGATATCATGGCACTGTTTGGAATGTTTGTCCACAGTTATGAAGCCTTAGTTGCTGGGGAGCTCAAGGGTAAGGGATGACGGTTAAGGACATGTATCAGGTGGATCCTGATGATTTGGAGGTTGAGGAAGTTAAAGAACAGAAGATTGATAAAGCTAAAGAATGTGGAGAGCAAGATAAGGTTGAGAAGAGGGAAGTTAAGCTGGATGTTAAGAGAGCAAGCAAGGAAGCAGAGAAGCAAGAGGAAGAAGAAAGAAGGAAGAACACTCCAGTCTGTTAATGCGAAAAGGCCCTAGCTGCCAAGAAAGTGGTCATGGGTCTTCCTTATGAGGTAATTCAAGATATGTGTTCTTCTCCATGCAAAATTAGATTATTTGGAGTTTATAAAGCAAATGAGCACTTATTGTTATTCACCTATGCCTATACAAATAAATAAGGAACTTAAAATAAATGAGTCTAGATATTTTATTAACTTTAATGAAGCTTTAAAAGAAAATGAGCATTTAAAGAGAAATCTTTTGGAAAGAAATGTTGAAATAGAGTCGTTAACTAAATGTGTAGCTCTCGCTGAGTTTGAAACAAGCAAATTAAAAACTAAGCTTTAAAAATGGACAATACCTGTGATGAAACATGATGATCTTCGCAAGAAGCAAAAGGGGCCTAGAATTAAAACAGGGTTGGGATTTGATGAAACCTTTCATGTTTATCCTACTCTAAGTACTTACTGTTATTCACCTATGCCTATACCTCATCCAACAAATGACTTGATTCAAAATGATACTAACAGATTGCATGCAGCTCTAGAAGGAGTGAATCATAAGGACATTCAAGAGATTATGATTACAGTAGCAGTAGTGGTTTGGGAAGCTCTAGTCATAGCTTTTGTGATTCCAAAATGTCTTTTAGACACTATTTTAAGTAGTTTTGCATCCTAGTGGTCTATTTCAGACAATAGCTTTTGTAGTTCTAGTTCTACTCCATCTTATTCATCGTTAGATGTTTCTAGCTCATTTCGAAATGTTATCAATGCTTGTGTTAATAATAAGGATGAATGTTCAAATGAAGCTTCAGTAAGACTTACTGACTGGAATATTTTTGAAAAGGTTCTCTCTCATCCTATCCCATCGTTTACCCCAATTTGGATTTCTAAACCGAAAGAAACATGAACATCTTCCTAAAAAATTAAAATCATTAATGTGAATGAATCACAATCTGCCAAAATTAAGGTTTCAAAAGAAAATGTAAAAGAATCATATGATACATGCAGCAATCCTGATTCACATGTGATTGATTCTAAGGAAGATAGTGTTGTTGATCACACTCCTGTTCCTAACTGCAAATAGAAGGGTTTGAAATTCCATTGCTTTAAATGTGGGAAGGATGATCATGTAACTAAAAATTTTCCTAAATATGTTGATAAAAATGTACATAATCGTTCTTTGAGAAGTAGATTAAATCACTCTGTAAATAATTTCTTTTATAAAAATTCTTATGATTCTAAACCTAAGCTAGTCAAAACTTGGGTTCCTATTTCTAAAACCTAACGATCGTTATGATCTAATGCCATGATCATTCAAGAAAAGCTGTTAATAGATTATGGCATGTTGATAGCAGATGTTCCAGGCATACGACCGGGTTGAAGGACCTCTCACCAACTATAGGATAATAAATGGAGGATATGTTGCATTTGCTGGAGACAAGAAAGGTGCAAAGATGATTGGTCAGACGAAGTCTCAAATGGTTCATTGACTCTAGAGAAAGTGAACTATGTTCCAGAACTAGCATTCAACTTACTGAGTGTATCACAAATATGTGATAAAGACATTCTAGTATTATTTATATCAAATGAATGCTTGTTCCTGAAATCTGAATTCACTGTTCTAGAGGATTTAATAATCATATGAGCAGCAAGGAGGAATGATACATACCTGTTGGATATGGGATCAACTGAATGTACCTCGACCCTGACATGTCTTCTGTCAAAGGCTTCATCATCTAAATCATTTTTGTAGAATAGATGTTTTGGAGATGTTAATTTTAAAATCATAAATAAGTTGGTTAAAACCAATCTTGTCAGGGGGTTACCACTCAAAGATTTTTCAGTGGTCAAAAAGTGCATGGCTTGTGCTAAAGGAAAGCAGCACAAAAAGCCACACAAGCTTAAGTTTGAAAATACCATTTCACATCCCCTTGAATTGTTACATACTGATTTATTTGGTCCTATAAATGTTAAATCTATCGATAAGAAATCTTATTGTTTGGTTGTGACAGATGATTTTTCTAGATATTCTTGGGTGAGATTTTAGGCAAATAAAGGTGACAAGCTGATCCTCTCAATTGAAACCATCATCAAACGGAAGGTTATTGCCATCAGAAGCAACAATGGAACTGAATTCAGAAACCACATCTTTGACTCATTCTGTGCAAGCAAGGGCATTCTCACACAGTTTAGTGTTGCGAGGAAACCTCAACAAAACGGTGTTGCAGAAAGAAAGAACCGGACGCTTATCGAAATAGAAGAACTATGCTGATTAAGTCAAAGCTTTCAATTATTTTCTGGGCAAAAGCAGTTAATTGTGCATCTTAGGTACTTAACAAGGTGCTTATCATAAAAGACAAGATGAAGACTCCGTATGAGCTTCTTCATAAATGGAAACCCTTAATTAACTTCTTTCATCCATTTGGTTGCCTATGTACTTTGCTGAATACGCAAGCATAAATGTCAAAGTTTGGTGTTGTTTTTGACAAATATTTCTTTGTTGGATACTCTTCCTAACAAAAGGCATCTCATGTGTACAATAAAAGGACCCGAATTGTGCAGGAATCCTTCTATGTTGATTTGAAAGAGTCAAAATTCACCAAACATGGGGTTAGACCCATAATGGTTTTATGACTCTAACACTGTCTTCAAATCTTTCAGTATTCCAATCTTTTATGATGATGTTGCTCCTCAAACTAGTATGCACATCATTCCTCCACCTAAACACAACAACAGCCACAACCACCCCTAGAACCTAAACTCAACCACAACCACCAATTGACCCTCCTGCCCCATTTGATATCCCACCCACACCTCCACCACAACCAATTCCTTAATCATAACCATCTACCCTTCTTAACCATTCCAAACTGACTCTTCAACTCAATTAAACCCATTAACCCATAACACTAACTTCAAAACCCTAAAAGACCACCCACACGACTACATCATTGGTTCTATTACTGATGGTGTGAGGACACGGAGTAAATCTGGATTGATAAATGAATGTCTCTAATGTTTCTTATCTCAAGTTGTACCTTAAAATGTCACAGCAGCACTTCAGGACCCAAGTTGGGTCGAATCTACGCAAATGGAGCTTCAGCAATCCAGGAAATTGAAGGTTTTGGCAACTGGTCAATCTTTCTCCAAATAAGTTTCCCATCGGGACTAAATGGGTCTTTCAGCACAAACTAGATCATCGAAGAGTTATTATCAGGAAGTAATCTAGGCTGAGTGTTTAGGGATTTGCTCAAGAGGAAGGTATTGATTATACAAAAGTGTTTGCTCCGGTTGCTCACATTGAAGCTATCAGAATCTTTCTTGCTCACACCGCTCACAAGAACTTTAAGGTCTTTCAAATGGATTTGAAGTGTGCATTTCTCTATGGAAACATTGATATGGTGATATACGTCTGTCATCCTCTAGGTTTCGAGGATCCAGATTTTCCAGATAAAGTGTATAAGCTTGATAAATCCTTATATGGGTTACATCAAGCACCTCGCATTTGGTATGAAACCTTGCAACAATATCTACTCAGCAAAGGCTTCTCTCGTGGTGCCATATATATGACACTATCCAAGAAAGAAGTTGATGGTGAAATGCTGATTGTTCAAGTGTATGTTAATGACATCATTTCTGGGTTAACCAATGAGAAACTGTGTAGAGAGTTTGAAGAAGTGATGAAGAATCACTTTGAAATGAGTATGATAGGGGAGTTATGCTTTTTCATGGGATTGCAGGTTGAACAAAAGTCTTATGGCATTCTGATTCATCAAGAAAATTATGTTCTTGAGATTCTCAAGAAATTCAAGATGGATGATGCTTCTCCTAAACTTGCGTCATTCACTGTTCAAACATGCTTACCTTCAATTGATAATGGGAAACCCGTTGATGCTAATCATTATCGTTCTATGATTGGGTCTATCATGTATCTCACTGCGAGTCGTCCGGACATTACTTTCGCCATGTGCTACTGTGCCCGCTATCAAGCAAATCCGAAGGAATCTCATAAAAAGGTTTTTAAACGTATCTTTCGATATCTTAAAAGGTCCTCCCGGTTGGGCCTTTGGTATCCCAAAGGAGGAAACTTTGATTTGCATGCCTATTCTGACAGTGATCACGGAGGTTGCAAGATGAACAGGAAATCAGTCACCGGTGGATGCCAGTATCTTTGGGATTGTCTTGTTTCATGGCAAAGAAAAAAGTAGACAACTGTATCTTTATCTACAGGGGAAACTGAATATGTTGTTGCCTCTACCTGTTGCTGCCAAGTGCTTTGGATCCAACATCCGATGATTGATTATGGCATCAAATTTCTTCATACACCACTCTCTTTTGTGATAATGAAGCTGCAATTGGAATTGCCAAAAATCCAATTCATCACACTCAAACCAATCACAATGAAACAAGGGTTCATGCAATCCGAGATGCTCAGGAAAATGGGTTTATTGATATTATTCCAATCAACACAAAAAGTCAAAGAGCAGATCTTTTCACTAAAATATTTGACAAAACCTTCTTTTTATGAACTGATCTCTATGTTGGATTTAATATCTTTCTCAAAATCTCTTTTCCTAATAAAATGTCCTGCTTTTGTCAATAACTCTTTCCACTTTTTACATTTGTCAAATAATTTCTGATATCCCACATTCCTTCTTATTTTATTTAATTTATTTATTTTTTTATTTTTATCTACTTTTATATATGGAAAAGAAAATAAATTTCTATCCCCGTAAGGGTAAATAGAAATTTAGGGGGAGAATATACTTTTAAAGTGTTTTCCAATTTTGTTCTCTCAGGAACCCCCTGAAAAAGAAGTTAAAAAGAGGTCAACGGCTTGTGTGGGGATATGCATGGTAAACTCAGCCTGAAAACGAAGTAAACAATGAATGTGCAGCTAAACTAAAGATCAAGAACTCAATAATAAGGATTATTCTCATGACATCTTTGCCTGCACAAAGATACAAGTCTCGTCAAGACTTGGTTGAGAGAGGCTGATTTTCGTCTTAAGTCTGTTCTTAGTCTGTTTTGGGTCTAACATCTGTTAGCCCAAATTGAATATTATGTATAATAAAATGGATGTCTATCTCCTCTACGATGCGTGAGCATTGAGCTAGAGTGATGATCTTCTCTGCTATATGAAAGCATTGACCTGAAGCTCTCATCAACATGCTAAGATGATCTTCTTTGCTATACGGAAGCATTGACCTGAAGCTCTCATCTTCTGGAATAAGAAGTACATCTCCTCTATTATACATGAGTATAGACCTGGAGATATCATCATGGACTCTATATAGTAAAGTGTCTCGTCAAATGATCATGCTATCATATGCATGCATCTGTGTCAATTCAGAACTACTTAAGCAAAATCAATGATTACACTCAATAAACATTGATGATGGGATAAGTTCTTTACCGGATGTCTGTGGGAACCAAGTTACCTTAGCTTCTCTAATTGAATCTAAAACATGATAAAATCAGTTGCAGGTCACTCGTTG
The DNA here is from genome assembly GCA_018326465.1 of Flaveria floridana. Taxonomy (NCBI): domain Eukaryota; kingdom Viridiplantae; phylum Streptophyta; class Magnoliopsida; order Asterales; family Asteraceae; genus Flaveria; species Flaveria floridana. The sequence continues at coordinate 7,423 of BJCO01465970.1, forward strand.
AAAAGAATAAGGCATGGGTTTAAGAGGACAAGCATATCAGTAATCTCACCTAGACTTGGTTCTCAGAAAAACTTCGACAAAAAGATGCATACTATATCCTTTTTGATATTTTTATTTCATTTTATTTCCTTTTACTTTATTTTATTTGTTCATATTATAATCGTTTAGTAATTTGTTTGTTTTTAAGTTGGAATTGTGGGGTGAGGAAGTTATCTTTAACAAATGTTTGTATAAACATAAAACTTATATTAAAAAAAGGGCGAAAGTATGGGTGAAACTATACTTTCACCAGCAGTCACGCTCAAGTGTGAGCAACTCACCTACACGGGAGAAACTAGGTGGTATATATTGTACAGTTTAAGACTCGAGTCTCATATGTGCGAATATAGTCCTAACCCTAGTTTCTCTCGGCATTCCTTGGTCAAATCTTACATTGTTCTTGTTTGACGAAATAAACGGTCGATTTATGCTTAGGTTTGTTAGGCGACCTTGTTCTAAGCTTTAATCGGTTTGGTTTCGATTAATTTATAGGCTGATTTTGTTTCACTGAAGTTGAAAAAAAGCAGTTTCGTTTAGCAAAACTACGAGATATTTCAGCGAAACTGAACAAAAGTTCATAGATTCGAGCAAAACTGTAACGTTGTGGTGTCCAAGCACAAGTGACAATTTCGCTAGGAATCTTTCAGCGAAACTATAGATTCGCCCGGTAGGGCTTCCTAAGTTTAATCTTAAGCGAAACTAAAAGCGAAATATAGTTTCTCTTAGGCGACATTACAAAATAAGTTATCTGCGAAACTGTTTAACAACTAATGCACATAACTCAATGCCTTAGATTCAGCGAATACACGCTTTATTATTAGTGAATCTATGATTTCTTGACAGCGAAGCTAACTATTTCGCCTAGCAAAATTACAGTTTAGCTGCCAGCGAAACTAGCCAAATCTTACTTTTCAATATTTTTGTTTTGTCTCTTATTGTGTATATCCTTTTCACTAACCTATTTGTGTTTCCATTTCAGTTGACATGGCTAATTTAAAGTTTGAAGATAAGTTCAACATCGTGGCTCTTCTGGATGATGGGAATCCAAAAGCTGTGGGATTTAGAGACTGTATCAGATGGTTGAGGCAATCTCCCATATTTTATGCCATTTCACATATGCCTACCATCTATGATCTTCACACGAGAGACTTCCGGAGATCTGCTGAGCATGATGTTGGATCTGTGCCAAACCAGATAGTTGCAAGGATTGAAGGACATGACATAGTTATCACTGTGGAAACTATTGCCAGGGTACTTCGTCTTGAAGATGATTGTGGGCCAGAGGTGGTGCTGTCTGATGCCCAAGTTCTACAGGCATTTAGGAGTATCGGGTATGAAGGGCCACCTTTTGGTTGCAAGAAGGAAATAAAGAAATCTCTTCTATCAAAGGAATAGAGATATATAGCCCACATCTTTATTATGTGTCTGGATCATATAAAAGGAGGATCAGACGGGCTGAACATACATTGGGCTAGGGCAATGATCATCTTCTACAGAGGTCAAAAGGCCAATATTGCAAAACTGATTTTTGACTCTAGGACTAAGAATATTATGGCCCTGAAGAAAGACAAGTGGTTGCTATATCCGAGGATTATCCAAATGTTTATTGATGATCTCATACCAAATATGCCAAGACACGGAGAAATCAAAAGACTGGCATAAATGAATACGATGATATTTGCTGACTGTTCTACAATCAGACATGATTTTAGTGGAAAGATCACTCACTTGTGGGAAAACATGTATCCACCTGAGAGGTGGAACTAAATTAGAAGAGTGATTGAGACTGAAAACAAGAATGCTGAGGAGAACAGAGAAAAACAAGAAGAAGCAATAAAGAAGAGGAAACGGTATGCAAAAGAAGAGGAAACGGTATGCAAAAGAAAAGGAGTATGATTTTGAAGAAGAAGTTAATAAGGTGGCTGAGGAGGTGAGAGTACAAAATGAAAAGAGGAGCAAGAGGAGGGATGAGGAAAGTGAAGCAACAAACGTGTCTGAAAGGAGAACAAAGCACAGACAGCAGGCATTCTCAGAACAAGCTGGTAGGAAAGATGCCAGAACAGACCTAGATCAAGATGTGATTAGACATGTCAGTGCTTCAGTGGAAAATGAACGAAGCATGATAAAGACAAAGTTCGTGAATCAAGAGATTAGGGAGAAGGCAAAGGATGTAGTGATTGAAGGTTAAAAGAAAATGGTGTTGGATCAGCAGGAATTGATAAATACGGTGTTTAAAGAGCTGAATGAACTGAAAGTAGTGGCCGACCTGCAAATCAATGATCTGAAGCTGAGTTGAATGATCTTACTGATACCTTAAAGTATGAGTTCATGAATGTTGGAGGATCATCTGTGGCAGGAAAGGGCCCAAGTGGAGCTGCAGACACAAGTTTTGATGTTGACACAAATGAAGCTGGTACTGACGATGTAGGTGAAGGTGTTGGTAATGTTGATGCAGGTGCTGCAGCCAGTGGTGTAGAGAAAGAGGTGGATGTTGGTGGAATAAAAATATTTGAGTCTGAATTCAATTTGAGGTTTGATGTTGATAAGGATCTGATTGGAGAGGAAGTGCAAGTGGATTAGGGTGATAATAAAAAAGGGAAGAGCCTGATATGAGGCTAGTTGATGGAGAAGAAGAGGATGATGAGCAGCTTATCGACTATAGTTCAGAGCCTGAGTATTATGAGGTAGATGAGGGGCCAGTAACGTATGTGGCTCAAAGAGGGTCGACCGAAGGAGATATGATTGAGTTTGCTCTGGAGTATTGGTTTGAAAAGGAGAAGGAACAAGAGGAGATAACTTCCTTGTTCCGAAACATTCAAGAAGCAAGAAAAAAGGATGCTGATAAAAAGATTATAAGCTGGAAGTACAATATTGAGCTCAAATTATTTATGATCAAGAGGCAAGGAGGCAAGATTAATTATTTGAACAAGCGGAAGGCATTTAAGACCTTGCCTAGGTGGGATATGATGAGGTTGGTTGAGATCCCTTTAATAGACGCAGAATGAAGTGAGAGGGTTACGCTGTTGGAGAAAGCGATAAAGAAGGAGCTAAATGACAATTTTGAAGCTTTAGGTTAGATGAAGCCTGAGAGAAGGTGGTCTAAGAAAGACTTGGATTGGGCCACAGGCAAGGGCAAGATCATGTTGAAATTAAATCCTGCAAAAACTGAAACAGAGTACGAGTGCCCAATCCACTTCCCCTGATGCTACAAGATTTTATGAAATGGTTTTATGAAAATAATATCGGGGAAGCAGTGATAAGGATTAAAGGTGATTAGCAGATTAGATTGTTTGATCCGATGGAGGTATTTTTGTTTGGAGATGAGGATCTTAAGATCTTATATGAAAATCATATAAAAGCACGAGCTAGAGCTAAAACAATGACTGAAGCCAGTATATTCATGAGAGTGGCTAACAAAGCTCGGGGAGTGAGAGCTGAGGTTAGGGAGTTTACAAAGAAAGTGATTCAAGCAGAGAAGACAAGAATGGATGTGCCGGTTTTGACAAAGCAACTGCTTCAAACTAGTGCACGTGCTGAAGAAGAGACCGACAAAGATGCAGATGATGTAGTGAAAGAGGCTGGAGCTGAATAGGAAGCATCTGAGAAAGACAAAGAAGATTATGGTTAGGGGGAGACCAGGCTGGAACTCAAGAGGAGAATCAAGATGAAGCCGGTAAAGTCCAACCTAGGGGGAGTATTGAAGATCAAGTATTAGTTGGACTCACTTTGGTTTGCTTGCTTTGCTTTATTTGTAATTAGACTTATGTTAGTTTGTTTATTAAATGTAAATAGTAGTTAGTTTTGGTTTAGTAGTAGTTTCAACAGACGCTACGAAACTACGAGTGAAACTATAGTTTCGCTCGTAGTCAGCTGACTTTGTTCACCCGGGAAACTGTGTTTCGCAGCTGGGTGTATCTAAGGCATTGGTCTGGACAGTTTCGCTACCCAGGAAAACTTTCAGCGAAACTATGATTGCTATATATATGAAACTTTGTAATCTTTTATTGCAAGTTTTGCGCAACCCTAATTCGAGAATATACTTTTGCATTACTGTTCTTATTGTATCTTTGGGCTGGAATCATCATTTCTCATCATTGAGCCTTGTTTGTTTGATTTTTCTTTGGTTGATATGGTTCTATTTTGAACTTTTTAATAGATTATTGTTTGGATTGTTGTTTCAGTGGTATTTGATTGTGATTTATCATCATTAGCACTGTTTTTTGATCATCAATGGACCAACAGCCTCACAATTACACACTTGGCGTACTCATAAAATCTCATCGGTACCAATAGTCCATAGGCTCAAACAGGGCCAATGGCAATGCAGGGGCTCAAAACAGGGCCAATATTAGTACTAACTATCCATAGGCTCGAACAGGGCCAAAGGGCAATACACGGGCTCAAAACAGGGCCAATTTTAGTACCAACTATCTAAAGGCTCGAACAGGGCCAAATGTAAGTAGGAATTTATATAGAACACACATACACAATCAAATATTGTTTGAAAACATTAACACAACAGTCCAACCGAATAATTTGATATCACAACAGAAAAACGGTGAGCATACTTTTCCCCTCAAAATTTATAAAATTGTAAGTAAAATATGGCCGCGAAACTCACCTTGAACAGAGACGAATAAAAGCAAACAAGGGCTTCTAAAGATGTGAGCAACGGACGATCAAAACCTATAATTTATTATATTTAAGTCTTTACACATGTTTTATAACTAGGATATATTCGGTCAGTTTCAGGTCGGTTCAAGTACACTGCGCGACGCGCACGCAAAACACACATATGTATATACATATATATATATATGTATATATGTATATATATATATGTGTATATATATATATATATATAAATATATATATATATTGTAAGGTTATTAGTAAGGCTGATGCAACCCAAACACTCAAAGTCTTTCCTGCATGCATGCACATGTACACTGAAGTGGAATGCTTCGGAAGATTCACACTGACTTGGAAATTATTCTAAGTGTGAAATCTTCCGATGCCAAGACCGATATCTTCCGAAGCCAAAAGATGAAGTCTTCCGAAGCTTCAAGGACAAAGTCTTCCGAAGCCAACCATTGAAGATAGATTTCTTCTGAAGACTTTTATACTACATGCTTTATCTGATGTACTTTTTACCTAAAGCTGAACCACTTTCCACTGCCACTCTGATAAGTCACCAACCT
>BJCO01465971.1:0-10824 GCA_018326465.1 Flaveria floridana
ACGTCATTCTTCCTCTATAAAAGGAAGATGACCTAATTGTAACCGTGCCGAAACGTGTGAGCAATAGAAAATACCTTTTTGGCAGAATTGTTCTCTCTCTATATATTTGTACTGTTACATGCAAAATCCTTTGTGTTCTTGCTTGTAATTACTAATTCTCGTGCTAAATCCGCTGCGAATACAACCTAATTGATCAAACTAGAGGCTGAGATCTTGTCAGTAAGTTGGGTGAACAGCGTACTCATAAACGTGTATTTCCTTTATTAATTAACTCCTCCGTGTTTAGGATTTTAATTGACCGGTGCAAGGCTTTCTTGAACTATTATTTGATCGCATTTGAAGGTGAATTCTTCGGCCCCATTTTAAATATTATTTTATCTAATTGTTTTGGGGGAAAAGCATAATTTTATGATACGATGGGTAAACGGGATTATATTATAATATTATGATGGTATAAGTTTGGTTAGGAGTATATTTATATACTGTTGAGTCCCTAAATCCCCCCATAATCTTTAGCCTCAGGGAGGCTACAGACTTATATAGGTAGATCTATCGAGTTAGAAGGGTCCACTCTCGTGATCAGTCGCTCTTGTCAGGTTATAGAGAGGGAGTTTATTTGTTTGGACAGTTATAGGGCAACGATGTGTTTCTTGGTTTGATATGAACCTATGACCAAAATCAATCATGATACCTAGCTAGTCTATGATAATTATACTATTACCTCGTGTACAGCATATCGTTTATGAAAATTGAGTGTTTTTTATTTAAAACCCGAATGCTCACCAACATTAAGTTGACCCGTTCTTTTTCATGCTTTTCAGGGTCGTAAGTATGCTTGGATGGAAATAATGGAAATTTGCTTTGGAGAGTCAAGCGTGTTGGTTGACTACTAGTTTCGGGAACTTTTAAAACAAAACTTGTCATTTTTATAACTAAATAAGTTCTAATGTTATCTGTGTTTGAACTCTACTTTATTTATAACTAAGATTATGAAAAATTTTATTCACTAGAAATCAACTTTTATTTTATTAATGTTTGACTGTGATCATTATAAAATTCCAACTTACGTTACCACCACTCCACGTGTCATTCTACTGTGATTTTCAGGATATGACATAATTTGATATCAGAGCCAATGGTTATATCGAACTAGAATGTTTTTTGAAAAGGAAAAATCTAGACTATATCTTTTAAAAATGTTTACAAGTTCCAAAAGCATTTTCATTTACCAAGCATTACACTACGTAAAAGCGTAAAGTTTATATAAATAATTATTACTAAGATTTTGTGCATTTACTTGATCTAAGATAAGTTAGTGCCTTAAGTTAAATTAATAAGTACAGATGTATGATTTTACTGTAGATGTCGGGTCAGGTAAATTAGAGATGATGTTCCGGATGCTAGCAGCAGTACCAAGGGTCCTTCGTTACAGCACCACCCGTGCCCTGGTACCAACCCACTCAGGCTTCATTCATGGCTACATTTTACCCAGGTATGGGAGACTCGGGTAACGGTTGGATATCGGAGTCAAACGGTGAGGATCCCATTCATATTGCAACTACCTTAGAGCCAATTCCTGAGGTTGACACTAAGCTAGTGGTTCAAGCTCAGAGCGGTGACAGACTGGCAGTGAGGTTCAGCCTGGGGTTATGCCAGTTGTTGAGATTCAAGACGATAAGGAGCCAGTTGGTTTGGCTCAGGTGGATGTGTCTCCAACAGTAATTACCCCCGTCGCACCTCTCCCTCCCATGCAGCACCCACTGAAAATTCGGTTGGTGTACGAGCGGAGGAAGCAAAGAAAATCGAGGGAAAAACTGGTGATAATGGCATTATGGATGGAGTGTCTGTGCCTAAGTGGGCTAGGATGCTCAATGAGAAGTAGGACTGGATTATGGACACCATGCGAGGATGGGCCTCCATGGACGGGATTCCTTCCACTTTTAAGGTGGAGTCATCCACTACACCTCGTGGGATTTCTGTTGCTAATGAATCCATTGAGCGTGTAATAGTTACCTTGGCAGCTCGATGCATTCGCTACAAGAATGAGTTGTTTGTTTTATAGGAAAACTGTAGGTGTAGGAGGAAGTAAATCGGGCCATAAATAGAAAGGTGATGACTATGGAGGAGGAGAGGAGCTGGATGATAATGCACCTCACCAGATACATTTCCAAGTGTTAGATTTAGAGACTAGACTTTTAGAGACTAGAAACCAGTTGACAGCAGCTGAGCAGAGGGCTGAAACTACCAAGGCTGTGATTATGACGGCACAACAGCATGCAGTCATGATGGAAGATCGAGTAGAGACTACCATGGTTGTAGCCACCTTGTGCTTGATGATGGTTTCTTATTTGATGCATGTTGGTAGTGTAGCACAATTTCAGAGGTAGATGATGACTACGAGCATGGATGTGGGTAGGAAAAGGGGATTAGTTTTGATATAGTTCTTTTGTATATACTACATTATTATAAAGCTTTTGTTGGATGGGTAGTTTTTGGTTGATGATGTATGGTTATTAATCACGTAGAAAAACAATATATCACCTCTTTTTCCTCCATAAAATATTATGATATTTGGTTGATAGTATGTTGAATTGTTATTAAATGTGAATTATGTCAAACAAATTATTCATTTACATTATCATGTGTATGTCATACGTCATCTAAACCCCCCCTCTTTTATATTTTTATGATAGAAATAAAATATGCAACCTAGAACTCGAATCATGTCATCGAATAAAAATGCCAACCTACCTACTACCGCAAAAGAGCTAACACAATTAATAGCTCAACACGTCAAATAAGCTCTCGAGTAGCATGATGCTAACGTAGCTGCTGGACAAGGAAGAGGGCATGGAGGTGCTAGTAATAGTTTTGGAATGGTGTGGGAAATGGTTTGAATGTTGGTTCTAGTATTGGTTCAAATAATGGTTCAGGTGCGAGTGGAACCCGAGAAGTTTGACAGGTGGCCAATTGCACGGATGTTCGTATAAGACGTTTCAGGGATGTAATTAAGAAATTTTACTGTTTCCGAAGGGCCGTTAGATATTGTTCAACGTATTGAAAAAATGGATACCGTTATAGCCATAACCAATTGTTAGATGTTCAAGAAGTCAAGTATGCGACATGTTCCTTTCAAGATACAGCATTGTCATGGTGGAACTCTCAACGCCAACTTTTGGGAGACGAAAACATTTACGAACTTACTTGGGAATAGTTTAAAGAGATGTTACGTCATGAGTATTGCCTGCAAAATGAGTTATAGAAAATTGAGATGGAATCTCGGAATCTCATGATGGATGGTGTAGAAATCCAAGCATACACTTCTAGGTTCAATCAACTCGCGAGATTAGTGCCTCGAATGGTTACCATAGAATATGTTCTAATTGAGATGTGCATTTGGGGATTGGCACCTCAGATAAGAAGTAGTGTTACAGCCTCAAACCCTACCACTATTCAGAGTGCTATAACTATTGCACATTCTCTGACCGGTGATGCAATGCGTAGTGGTCTGTTAGTTAAAAAAGATGAATTTTGAAAAAAGGTAATGGTGATCGTAAAAAAGATAGTAGAGGTGGAGAAAAAGTCATCTGATGGAAAAAGAAATTGGTTTGGAGGTTTAAGGAAGCAAATGAACAACAAGAAAGGCTCCAGCTGAGGGTTTGAAAAGGCTTATGTTGTAGCTTCACATGATTCCAAGGGAAACAAGTCACAATTAAAATGTAACAAATGTGGATATTTTCATAATTGTGAATGTAGAGTTTGCTCACGTTGCCCAAGTTTGGTCATTTGAGTCAAAATTGTTGATCTAAGCCTGATGAGAAAGCGGCAAGGAATGATCATGCTTGTTTCGAATGTGATGTTGTAGGAAATTTCAAGAAAGATTGTCTGAAGTTGAATGGATCTAAGGCTAAGGGGTGAGATTTTGAAATGAATGCTAGAGATACGTGACAAGAACAGTCGGTGGTTAATGGTACATTTTTTATTGATAATCATTATGCCTTCGTATTATTCGGCACTTAAGCTGATTTAAGGGGGTCAATACAATCAACCTCATAATGAAGAGGTGTTACAGCACTTAACAAATCAAATAGGGAACAGGGTTTTAAGAGCAAGATGCAAAGAACATAAGTAAGTAAAGAGACAGAACTTAAGAACAATATATATAAGGTTTTCAAGGATGATGTATATTAATCTCAAGTTCTCTTACAAGAGATACAATGCATAAAAGATAAGTTACAAGACATTGAGATACTTTATAATACATCCTACAAGCCATACTTAGAAAGCCAGTTGGAACATTGAAAGTCAACAAAATCAACGTAGAGTCAAAAGGCAGATTGCTTTTAGTGACTATGACATGCCATAGCTCATATCCTAATATAATACAAAAAGGATAAAAGTACATAAAGTAGAAAGTTACAAACAAAGATCTTATTGCACAGTTACAAAAGCATGGAACTTTTCACCAACTTATGCAAGTTGGTGAGTCTTCAGAGTTGCAGCGAAAAGTTGGTCAGCTTTATGTAAAAGTACATCAGAGAAAAGCATGTTCTTCTAAGTTTTTGGAAGAAATCAGTCTTTATTTTATTTGGGTTTGGAAGACTTTGTCTTTGAAGCTTTGAAATACTTCATCTTTGGCTTTGAAAGATTTGGTCTTTGGCTTCGGAAGACTTTATACTTCAAATATTTCTTGTGTAGAGTATAACGCTTCCCCAGGAACTTTTAGCTTTAGAAGATTTTATACTTAGCATAATTCTCATGCAGTGTATAAAACTTCCATAGCAGTTCTACTTGGTACTTGGTGCATGCATGCAGGAAGCTATTTGGTTGCTTTGGTTGCGTCAACCTCTATATAAACCTTACAAACTCCCCCTATGCTGATGCTACCAAAACAGAGAAGATTGTTCTTCAGTTGATTTTCCTTATTAGGATCAAGGCCATTCCTTTCTTCATCATCTAGTCAAGATCCCTTGGATTTTCATAGTATCTTCTCATGTCATGGAGATCATGCAGAGGTAGATCAAGTATGTCTTGCCAGAAGTAGACATCTTGACCACCTTGATCTCTGAGGACATACCATCTGTCTGGATTAGCAGTAAAAGTCCAAGATAGGATGGGTCTTCTAGATGCAAGAGAATGTACTAGAGTAGGAGTTGGTTGATCAGCTTCTTGTTGCACCTCCTTAGGATGTTCTGACTCATCCTGAGGTCTGGAAGTGGATGCCTTTGTCTTCTTGGATACTTTCTTTACGGCCATCCTTTTCTTACCCTTTGGAGTGTTTAAGAGGGCTGGTTTTGAGTACCAGGTTGTTCTATTATGCTTCTCAGTTGGGTCCTCTTCCCTTACATATTCAGAAGGAAAGGGAGTAGAACCCTGTTGTGGATTAGAAGATGAAGTTGACTGTGAAGCAGCTGAAGGTACAAGTTATGTTATATGTGGCTCAACCTTAACCTAAACCTCAGGAGGAGCTTGAATTGGTGGAGAATGCAAGTTCACAAGCTCTCCCTTCTTAATATTCTGCTTGATCACTCTAATGTGCTCATCCATAATGGATAAAGACATTGGACCAAGCCTCCTTCCGGAGAATCCATACAGCTTCAAGAAGCTCATCATCATTTGTTTGTCAGCAGACATCTTTTGGATCTTTTGGATGATAGCCTTTGACTTTGCAGCTTCTTCCCTTATCTTTCTCTTAGCAGTTTTTTGTTCATTTATGAACTGTTGTTCAAGCTTCTTAAGGTACTCAAATTCAATGTATTCATAAGAGAGGGGAAGAAGTGTAGATGCCTGGTAGAGACCTGTGGCACTCAGGTAGTTGATCATGTTTTGTCTATCACCTTCTTTGTCTACCTGATGTGGTTCAGCTACCACAACCTCTCTTTCAGGGCTTTCATGAACTGGGAAGAGAGAAGGAACATTCTTGTGTAGTCTCTTTTGTCTACTTTCTTCTTTGAATCTGAGGAGCAACTCTGCATCCTCTGCCTCCTTTCTCTCTTTGATCAGCTCTAAGTCTGCCAGTTCATTTAACTCTTCTAAGGGAAGAGAGATGAGTTTATCAATGTTGTAGTTCCTGGTTCCCAGATAGTTCAATCTGGTAGCCCTCAACTCATCATCTTGAGTGTTTGGCCTGGTGGTTGTCCTGATTGTAGCTTCCATGAAGCCTGAGGAACCAGTTGAACTCTCTCCCCTTAGCTTCATCTTCCTCTCTCTTTCCTCCTCCTCAATCTCCTCAGGAGTCAGTTTTCTTTTCCCTTTGTCACTCACAGACCTTGTTGAGTTAGGGTGGAGAGAGCTTTGGCCTTTATTGCTTGATTCAGTAGTTAGGCTTTGGCTAGAGAAAGGTTGTGAAGCACCTTCACAAATTGGTGCCTTACTAAGGGTACATGATGTTGTTAAAGTGATTGACTTTGTGACAATGCTCACAGGTTCAGTCATTGGGCATTCAGTCAAGGTTTTCCCTTCGAAGCTAATCTTTGGGTCCACCTCAACATCTAGTTGACCAATGACATTGTCTGCTTGCAATTGTCTTCTTCTATGTCTGAGTTCTTCCATGACCCTGTCTTGAATTCTCTCAGCCAATATGTCAGCTTGCCTGTTTTGACTTAGGTTGGCAAGTGGCATATTGACTAGAGAAAGGCTATCAGAGTAGTTCGAGGTCTGAAAATTGAAGAGCTCTTGCTGTCCTTGAACTCTATGCAGTATGAGGGCTCTTCTTTCAGCATCATACCTCCACCTATGTATTTCATTTGTGGCTCCAAAAGGTAGGTATGACATTGCCCTTGGTATACCCTCCTTAAATAGGCTTTGGATGAGTGAGTCAACATCAATGTGAATTTGAGGAGATTGTAGAGTTTGGATAATTGAAAGTGAGGTTGGTGAGTCCTCAATGTCCATACTCTAAGGAGGACTCCTAGGTTCTGTGATTATAACAACTTCCTCCCCCTTTTTGTTAGCATCATCCACTTGCATAGGTGAGCTGGAGGTTAAGTCAATTACATTCTCAGGTTCTTGTGTTTCTAGTTAAATCCTCCTGAAGGGTCTCCTAACTAGTTGCTCCTTGAGATCATAAATCTTAAGTTGTTGATCATTGACCCTTCTTTGTAAGGTAGTCACTTGAGATTCCAAGTGACTAACCTTAGAGACTAGATAGGTGCATGTTTTATAATGTTTTTGCACCTTTAGTCTAAGATTCCCCTTATCTTCAGTATAAGAATCACTGGGGGATGAGATAATTGGACCTAAGTCTTCTTCCTCATCACCAGCTTGTTGTTTTTGGCTACTGGTTTTCCCCTGCTCACTGACAGCTTCAGTTGAAGTGTCAATGGGATGGGTTGTCATGGTTGAAGTCTTAATGAAGTAATCACTTTCAGAAGTGAGAGCCTCTTCCATATGGATCACTTGAACAGGTTCAGGTAGATCTACCTTAGTTAGGGGATGGATGATGTGGGATAGATACATGGGACATAGGAATTCTCATCTCTCTTTAAGCAGGGAAGGAGAAGAGAGACTCATGGTACTCAGTGAGTGCTATATCTTCATTATCATAGAATTCTAGGCTGGGAATGGGTTGATTTAAGTCCAAAGGCTGGGGATGGTAACTTTCCCCTGAAGGTTATTCACTAGAGTATTGAGACTTTGAGTGAAGGCTTAAGGCTTGTTGGGTCAGGAGCTTATCAACCTGAGCATGAGGAACCACATGGCTGATTCTTGGTGAGATAGGAGTGGTTTGCTCCTCAGGAGAAGTGGGAGCTCCAGTGTCCACTTCTTCCTATATGGGTGGTGATATGGGGGCCTGTGCAAGTTGAATAACCTATTCAGGGGTTCGTTTGGATCTTCTTTGGTAGGTGAGGGTTATTTGTGGCTGTGTGGGTGGTGTTGAAGTGGAAGGTATGGGTTCAACACTAGCTGGTGCTGCTAGGTTATCACCTTGAGCAATGAGCTCTAACATTTTTGGGACCAGGGCTGTTTCTACCCTTGAGAAGCCCATAGTAGGCTTTCTTATTATTTTGAAGATGTCAGGCTTCATCTGTCTTAATTTAAGAATATTACCTGTTCTCCTCAACTGTGAGCCCAATCCACAGTTGAGAATGTGCTGGACATATCTAGGAAACATGTAATACTTTAAGGAGTCCAAGTTTGCAAGCAAGTTAGTATATACAAATTGAGAGTACCTGAACTTGACCCCATGAACCATTCCATGAACTATGAAGTAGAGATCCTCTAGAATTTGATCTCATCCTCCATGTTTATTAGACAAACTATGAGTAATAACATGTAGGAGGTACTTCTGTTGAGTGGAAACCTTCCTTTTCTTAAAGGTTCTAACTGAGAAGTCCCCTTCATAGCCCATCTGCTCAATAAAATGATTAAAACATATTTTACAAAGGACACCTCACCTTCTTCATCATCCAGCTGTAACTGTGAGTTAATGGAGGTAGGAGTGATGAACAGTGTCATCCCCTGCACTATGGCAAATAGTGCCTTCTCCCCATCCATGGTGACCTCTTGGCAGGTCCTCCAAAAACCCAAAAGTTGATCCTCATAGAATGGAGGATCAATGGTAAGGCAGGTGAAGTAGTTTGATAGAGAAAGTAAGCGACAAACCTATGAGAAACTTTGATCTTTCTCAGAGTTTAACAGAGCAACCTGATTGTGTTGCTTGTGAAGCTGCATGGAGAAATCAAGTTGGTTTCTATGGTCGTGGTTGGCCATTTTTGGTAGCTTTGAGGTGAAGAAAGATATGAACATTAGCTAATACCTAATGTTGATGTGCTTTTTCCTTGAGTGCTGCATAGGGTTCTCTATGATAGAGATAGCACTATTGTTGTCTATGTGGATGGGAGTCTCTTTGAAGTTGTATCCATATTCCCGCATCTGATTCTGAATCCAAAGTACTTGAGCACAGCAGCTTGCAGCAGCAATGTATTTAACTTCAGCAGTTGATGCAGATATACAGGATTGTTTCTTGCATTGCCATGAGACTATCCTTCCACAAAGGAATTAACATCCCCCAGATGTGGACTTTGCAGTCATGTTGCAGCCACCATAGTCACTATCTGTATAAGCATATAGATTGAAGTCAGAATTCTTTGGATACCACATGCCTAGCTTAGGAGCACCTTTGAGATGTCTAAGATTTTTTTGACACGAGCCAGGTGTGACATCTTAGGTTTGGCTTGATATCTTGCATATATACATGTAGCAAACATAGTAACAAGCCTGCTGGCTGTAAGATACATAAGAGACCCAATCATAGCCCTGTAAAGATGTTCATCTACACACTCCCCCTTAATATCAGGTCCAAGGGAGTGGTTTCTGGATATAGGTGTCTTTGCAATCTTACATTCAGTTTGAATCTTGTAAGTAGGTCTTGTACATACTTTTACTGACTTATGAAGATGTCATTGTCAACCTGCTTCACTTGAATTCCTAGAAAGAAATTAAGTTCTCCTATGACACTCATTTTAAATCTATTCTTCATAAGCTTCTCAAAGTCTTTGGAGAGCTTTAGATTAGGTGACCCAAAGATAATATTATCTATATATACTTAAACCAGCATCAAGTCTTTTCTTGTTCCTTTGATGAAAAGATTTCCATCTATAGTACCCCTCTTGTATCCATGTTGATAGAGATACTAAGATAGTGTAACATACCACTTCCTTGGAGCTTGGTGCAGCCTATAAAGAGCTTTATCAAGCATGCAAACATAATTAGAGTGATCTGGGTCTGCAAAGCCAGGTGGTTGTTTGACATACATCTCTTCATCAATCACCCTATATAAAAATGCACACTTGACATCAAGTTGGTAAACCTTGAAGTCCTTGGATGCAGCAAATGCCTGGAATATCCTAACAGCTTCGAGTCTTGCTACAGGAGCAAAAACATCAGTGTAATCAATTCCTTCTTCTTGTGTGTACCCTTGAACAATCAGTCTTGCCTTATTCTTAATGATAAGTCCTCTATCATCTTTCTTATTTCTAAACACCCATTTGGTACCTATGATAGTCTTCCTATGAGGACGAGGACATAGGTTCCATACCTTTTATCTTTTGAATTGAAGTAGTTCCTCTTACATTGTTTCAACCCAACTTCTATCCTTCAAAGCCTTATCAACTTTCTTTGGCTCTATTTGGGACAAGAAACAAGAGTATAGATAAACATTTTTGTCATGGTTTTATGCTCTTATTCTTACCCGTTGTCAACATCTCCAATTATGTTTGTGGTGGAGTGTGACTTGTGGATCCTGAGGTGAGGGATCACTGCAGGTTGTTTAGACAGATCTAAATTTGAAAAGTTTAGATCTGGTAATGAAGTGTCTTCCACAATATTGGCACACTTATCAAGAGAAGCTTTATCCAATAAGTGTGTGATATCATTGATGTTGTCATCAATGGAGTGGTTATCAGCATCAAGAAATTCTTGATCACTATCACCACCACTATTGCCTCCTACATTTAAAGTTCCTTTATTTGTGTTTTGTGCCTCTGAGCTGGAATTTTCAGGCACTTCAGATGTATCAACTTTATTTGTAATGGTTATGCTGATAGGAACTTCATTTGCAGGGTTAGTTATCACTGGACTGAAGATATAGTCTGACTTGGTATTCTCAGCTCAAATCTTGGGTCAGGATTGTTGGATCTAGATTATATAGGACTAGATCATTTTTGTATAGGCTTAGTACTTGTATCAAGTCTTGTAAATAACATTTGTAATAGTCAATATATATATATATATGTGCTTTGAATTTATAGGTTAACCCCTTTATATATATGTGTGTTGATTTGTGACTTGACAGGAGAAACAATATACTTGGATGGATTTCCT
>BJCO01465972.1:0-26999 GCA_018326465.1 Flaveria floridana
CCGATTAATCCCTAGTCAGTACCACATCGCCCGATTAGTGCCTAGCGATTTCTACAGCACTGACCAAAACTAACCTAGCCTCATATTTTAGCACTAGATTTTCTAATCTCACAATTAGTCACTCGAGTTTCAGTCATTGAGTTGAAATCTTATGTGCTTACATTGTATATTCTATCTTGCAGCAATGAGAATGACGTTACTTTGAAATTAGGAGAAATTCTTATATCGAATGCTAGGGTTAATCAAGTGTTAACAGAAACAAGTGTTATGAACAAAAACCTGGTATGGTTTCATTCCATTTCTATTTGATTTTTTTTAACTTGAATATACTGGCACTTTTTCTACAAGGACTTAAGAACTTAAGGTGTTTATGATTATTATTTTACCCAAGAATCCAAGATTTGGTATTCTCCATCTCAAACATCTTTTAGGCCATGTTTGATTTACATTTAGGAATCACTATGTGTATGTATGGGTTTCATAACATGATGGACCATGAATGTGTATGGATTTATAAACCCTAACCTATTTAGTGGACTAGTGGATATGGAGGATTCCTAATTTTATGGGCCCTCATGCTAAAACACTATCACATCCACACCCTCAAACGAAACACTCCTTGTTTTCGACTTTGCAGTATTTTATGTTGTTGTTGTTGTTGTTGTAGGTTGTTTGGGAGCATCTGCAATATACAGTTGCACAATACATAAACAGTGATGTCCGTGTACCACCGTCATTTACTTCTTCACAAAATTCAAAACCAACGACCGGTCTTGTTCAACGTATGAAAGGGAAGCAGGGACGTTTTCGGGGGAATTTATCTGGGAAACGGGTTGAGTATACTGGTAGGACTGTTATTTCTCCCGATCCGAATCTAAAGATTACAGAGGTATGGAGATTTTAACCCGTTTACGAGAACTTGTCATTTTAGGTTGCATTTCACTAATGACTAGTAAAACGCGGTAAAGCATAAAAAATATCTAAACATGCAATGGGTTAAACAAGCAAACTAGAGAAAAGTTGTTTAACGTGTGTGTAACTGCGTTCATAAAGTAGTTATTGTAATGTACTTAGTAGATTTAAATATGTATGAAATTCAAAAGGCTGGACAAAGAGGTAATTGCTAGGTGACATGATTTGTTTGAGCTGACATCAGTTACCTTTTGAACCATATTTATCTTTATAGTTTATCTATTTACGTGAAATTGGGTTGATTTGGGTTACATTTGTTTTTTAAGAGCGGCCTTGGAGCAACTAGTATAGTTGTTGTTTTGTGACCTTAAGGTCATGGGTTTAAGCCGTGGGAAACAACCTCCTGCACAAAATGTAGGGTAAGGCTGCCGACTGTGTACATCAAATCGCGAAGCGATCTGGTCCCTTCGCAAAGCGGGTGATAAGCGCTTTTTTTGGGTTGCATTTGTTTGATAACGCCATAATGGGTTAAACTGGTAGTATATAAAAGGGTGGCTAAAATTGAAATAGGGTGAATAGGTCAAAAATCATTTAGCATATTATTTAAATGTTTACAACGCCCTAAATCATTTTATTTAATAGAGGTTATATTACTACATCTTCACATAATTATTTTAATCATACTTATTAGATGATATATTTACAAAGTAAAAAAATGGACTGGGTCGACCCAATGTGTTTTCACCGGCACACCAAATCACTTGTTTTAACCTTTTATCCAACCTGCCATCTTTAGTGTGGACAAAATCTGTTGTCATTTATGATCTTGGAATACTTATTGATTTCTTATGATGAGCTTATTGGTCCAGGTGGCCATTCCTATTTTAATGGCTCGCATCTTGACTTACCCTGAGCGTGTTTCACATCACAATATAGAGAGACTGAGGCATGCAGTGCGTAATGGCACCTCTAAATACCCTGGTGCAAAGCATATCAGAAAGCCAGATGGTACCATGATGTAAGAATTGTTGGTTCTCTAGTGTTGTGAGTTTGAGCTCTGATTTGCAGGTCAGGTGGGTTGGGAAACATTTTGCTGATGCGTGAACATGTATTAATGAAGTGTACTGCCACAGGTCTTTGAGTATCAATGCCAGGAAACGTTTGGCTGATGAGTTGAAATTTGGTGACATAGTTGACCGTCATTTAATAGATGGTGATGTTGTCCTTTTCAATAGGCAACCCAGCTTGCATCGCATGTCAATCATGAGTCATAGGGTGAGTTTGGAGAATCTTGTTTCCAATAAAAGCTGCAATTTTATTAGTAGTTTCTTTATTCGATTTGATAGTTTTGTTATATGGTGTATTTAGGCAAGAATTATGCCTTGGAGGACATTGAGATTCAATGAATCAGTTTGTAATCCATACAATGCTGATTTTGATGGTGATGAGATGAATATGCATGTTCCACAGACGGAGGAGGCTCGAACAGAGGCTCTAATGCTAATGGGGGTAATCGTCTCTACAAACTTCTCAAATTACATATTTGCCCCTTGAAACTTCGTAATCTCATATTTAACCTTGCAAAATATAAGCGGTCTCATATTTGTCCAATGTAAATTTATAATATATCAAAATATCAAACACCTAAATGAGCAGTCAAATGATAATTATTAATTAAGCTCAAACTACATAAATATCAAATAATAAATTATTTAATTATTGTTAAGAACCAAAACAGTCGGCTTAATTTAAAACAGGATGAACGTACAGAAAAGACCTGGTTTGAGAAGGGTTGATCTCCAATTACAAGATAAAACCAAAATTGAATATCCTCCCAACTAAGCGCCAACTTGATCTGGATTTCTAAATTGGCCGCCAAAACCTGCTGCGACCCAATCCAATCCTTCGACCTGATCCACTTAACCCGGGATTGTATCAATACTTCCCACCTAAACAAACGACATGTCCTCAAGTCGGGTAATGGGAAGCCAGGCGTTACTTCCTGCTGTCTGAAGACAACGAAAGGTTCAATAGTAAGATGATGAAAGGCTGCTGATTTTTGGAATTCCGTTGTGATTTCTTGCAGCTTGTACTCCTAACCCTCAATAGTAAATGCTAGAAACCTTGTTTTCCAGTTAGCTTGGACCGTATTGAGGGTTGCTAGCCATTGGATGCCTAAGACCACATCGGTTCCTTCAAGTGAGAACAGATAAAAGTCTTGGGTGGTCTTGGATGATTTGAAGAGCTCCAATCTCTAAAACGACATCTTTGCATACCCGATTACAACTAAATAACTAATGACATCCCTATTGCCAATACGTACCCCAAACTGTCAGTCCTCTTGTGCGGGTAGGGCTGTCTTTGCTACAAAAGCATCACTAATAAAATTATGGGTCGACTCACAATCAATCAAAACCTATATTTGGGAAGTGTTAATAGAGACTTGAACGATCAGGGTCGGGTGATGTGACATGCCCATAATTGCGTGTAAGCTAATCTCAACCATGTCTTCTTGGAAAATCACTCCTTCGACACTCTCCTTGGTATCCTTAGCATCCTTCTTACCTACTTCCAAAATCTGTAGTGAACTAGTCTAGAATCAATGTCTCGGGTTATATTTCTCACCACACTTGACACATTCCTCTCTAAGGTACCTAGCATGCATTTCAGTGTCTGAGATATGTAGGGATGAGACTAGTGGCGTGGTTACTGTTGTTACAATGGTTGAAGGAGTCGGCTTATTGGTGATGATAACATGCGAGATCGTTTCCTTCCAACTGTGGGCTGTTTTTGACTCAAATTCAAGTGCCAAGCTCATAGCATTTTGAGACTTGTAAATCCGGACATCAGCGTTCAATTCTTTCTTGAGACCGTTTAAGAAAACTCCCAAAAGGCAATGGCCGGGCCAATCGGTGACTCTAGATGATCTTTTTGCAAATTCTTTTTTATATTCCTGGACTGAGCCTGTTTGTCTGATGCTAACAGAGACTCATATTGGGTGAAATGGCTAGGCCAAAGTTTTTGGTGAGGGCCCGTACCAACTCCTCCCAAAAAGTGTTGGGTCAATCAGAAGACAACCGTAAGGACAAGTCTAGTGCGTCTCCCTCTAAGTTCATGTAAGCGACGTCCACCTTCTCCATGTCGGGTATGTCATAGTACCTGAACTACTTTTCTGCCTTGAGAACCCAGCCTCTCGGATCACCATCGCTATACTTCGGAAATTCAATCTTGTTGTTAGGGCGATACTGACCAGAATTCCAGGAGGACTCCCCTTCTTCATATCTCTCCCGACCATTGTGTGATTTCTCCTTGTTCCTGGATTACGATTTGAGGTCTGCAACATCCTTCTGCAGAGACTCGAGAGTACTTAATTTTGCAGCGATCGCTGCTAGTTGGGCCGCAACAGGGTCGGGTGGGTTTCCCCCGCTGTCACCAGAGTTGTTCCTCGTTTACACCATCGTTTTCCGGCAATGTAAACAATGTTAAGAACCAAAACAGTCGGCTTGATGTAAAACAGGATGAACATACAGAAAAGACCGAGTTCGAGAAGGGTTGATCACCAATTACAAGATAAAACCAAAACTGAATATCCTCCCAACTAAGCGCCAAATTGATCTAGATTTGTAAATTGGTCACTAAAACCTGCTGTGACCCGATCCAATCCTTCGACCTGATCCACTTAACCCCAGAATGTATCAATCATTGTACTTGTGGAACTTTTTTTGTCCGCAATATATAATTTGGTACAATGATTGCTACTGAAGGATTAAATAGCAAAAAACCCTTATATTTGTGAACTATTTCAAACCGTAGCTTTTTTTTTTCATTTATGTTGTGAAGCAAGCTTAACTGATTTTGTTTTGTTTACTATAAATGGACAAAATTGTAATTTGTTTCTGTAGTTTTGGGTTTAATAGAATGGGTGAAATGAGACCTTTGGTGTTTTGTAAGGTTAAATATGATATTATGAGATTTGGAGGTGGAACCACGTACCTTTGTACTTTTATAAGGAGAGATGAAACTTGCGCAGGTTATTTGTCACATCACACTTTATGATTACTATTATTGCCACTTAATTTTTTGTTTATAATGATGCAGGTGCAGAACAATTTATGCACACCAAAAAATGGGGAGATTTTGGTTGCATCCACTCAAGATTTTTTGACATCTTCATTTCTTATAACAAGAAAAGACACATTTTATGACCGTGCCTCATTTTCACTCATGTGCTGTTATATGGGTGATGCAATGGATATACTTGATTTGCCAACTCCTGCTATAGTTAAGGCAAGATATGAGTATTGACATCGTATATTTTGTGTTCTATCATCTCCATTCCATTACAGTGATTATCGTAGCATTTAGTATGATGGAATCAAAGGAATGGGAATGGTTCATTCTATTCAATTGATTAAAAAATATGTTTTGTTGCTTTGTTAGAAAAAATGGAACTAAAGTAGGGACCATATCAACAGTTTAAAGTAGGCACCATCTCGACAGTTTGTAAGAAAAACTCATTTTATACTTAAAGCCAACCAAACATGATAATGTAATTATCCTCTTTGTTACTTTGATTACTCATTACCGTCTATCATTCCATTCCAGTGAACCAAGCCAAACAAACCCCTAGAAATTTTGATTTTGGATTTTAAATGCATATATGCAGTTGTGTTGTTTAATATCAGTATATTACTATTTGTTTTGCAGCCCGTAGAGCTTTGGACCGGTAAACAATTATTTAGTGTACTGTTGCGGCCACATGCAAATATGAAAGTTTATTTGAATCTCACTCTTACTGAAAAGAGTTACACCAAAACGAGTGGAAAAGGGGTCAAGCCTTATGAGACGATGTGCCCTAATGATGGATATGTCTACATTCACAACAGTGAACTTATAAGCGGCCAGCTTGGAAAGGCTACTTTAGGTCCGTTATCTGTCTTTTAAAATATTGTAACTGTTTAAAACAGCCGCTTTTTGGTACAGTTAGAAGACAAGCCTGTTAAATAAGTCGGACAGAGGGCGTTTGAGTCGGCCAAGAAATTGTTTTAAAGTTAGAATAGGAGTAGGAATCGGTAGCTTAATGATCAAGTTTGTTTAGTATAAAAACAGGGTATGCATTCAATTTTTTTAGATTGTCGAGTTTTATTAATAACAAAGAGTCGATCTCAAGGTTGAGATACAAAATGTTGTTTTGTTTTTCTTTTTGTTTTTTTTATTTTTTTTGTTTTTTTCAGTTTGCCTCTGCTTTTCAGTGATCATCACAATTGAACCTGAGAATCACCAATTGACAGCTTCAGTTTCATGCACTAGAAATACACTTTGGCAAATTACGATCCCGTTCAAACCAATTGACCCTTTTCTTTTTAGCGTTTGACTTGTTAGATATAAAACATAGCCTGAACCAACTTGGTTTGCTGTGTTCATAAATTGCCACCTCTGCAATATATGGATATTATCTGCATATAGTTTGGATGTGTTTCTATGATTATAATGTTTTCAAAAGCATTTAAAACCTCATCATATGCGTTTCTCAGATACATCTGTTGGCCATAATAGATTCATGTAATTAACTGTAATTTATATGGGTAGTTAATAACCTTTTACTTTTGTAGCAGAATGTAATAACTTTCATAGGGATACTAGCTCTTTACTGAAAAGTTGCTGATTGTAACATTTGGATTTGAACTTAGGTATCATTTTCTTGATGGTGCTCAGAGCATGACTTTGATCTATTTTTGTACCTTTATTCTAACCTCAAGTCATCAAGACAACAACTAATTGCATATACTCCTTTTTTGCTGTCCTACTGGCAAATATAATGCTGGGTGACTGTATATAACTGGATCACGAATTCGTCCTTAGACTGTCTTGCTTTCTGGCTTATTAGTTGTTTTCTAGGTGTATATACAACAAGTTGGTTGGATAACAGACAAGATGGTAACTTTTTGTATGGGTTGGGCTGACCATTTTTCTAAAATATTCATACAACTGCTACAGGGAATGGAAACAAGGATGGACTTTACTCCGTTCTTCTTAGGGACTACAATTCACATGCTGCAGCTGCTTGTATGAACCGCTTAGCAAAACTAAGGTATGTTGTTAGCACCATGTGACTACATTTTGTAAATCCAAGGTAGCTGAAAAGATGTATACTTATATTTTTACGTATTTACTTTATACTGTTTTTATTTGGTCCTTTTAAGCTTATACTCCTATTTGATTTCAAGTATTTGATTACTTGAAAATTTGAGTGTGCATTGTGCAATGTTTTTTAGTACCTTAGGGGTACATTTTTGCATCAGATTATTAGAATGCACTATGTCAAGTTTCTCAATTCCAACTAGAGTTGGCAAAGTGAGAAGGTTGTGAGTTGTGTTACGGGTCAAAACGGGTAATTTATAATGCAGATTGGTTTGAGTTCACCCACAAACACTTTTCTTTTCTATATATTTAGTTATTTTTCTTGGGTAAAAAGGACAGTACCCTAAAAATCTTATATCCATGAAACATATAAGTTGTTATAAATAATTGCTGTGTTAAGGTTATTACGTAAACAGTTTTAGTGCGATTATATTTTTAACTATTGAATAAAAATAATTTAGGAGGCTGTATACTTTAAAATGCAATTTGGTGTCTCAACCTGTTTTTAATCATTTGACCTATTCTTTCTTAAGATCTTATCTTAATTCGTCTCACTTGACTTGCTTGAAATCTAACATAACCCAAGTCTACTTGTTTATAAGTAACTGTTAGAAATTGCCACCCTATTTCAAAATGTGTCGGTTGTGATGCTATATGAACTGCAATCTCTTTTTTGCCATCTCTGCATTTCTCAGGACACACAGATCCCTTTCTCTCCCTGTCTATGCACACACACATATTATGCATACATACATATATATATACATCATGAATTGAGTGAGAGAGATTAGATTAATGATATTATTTCGATGCAGTGCTCGGTGGATAGGAAACCATGGATTCTCAATTGGAATTGATGATGTTCAGCCTGGTGATAATTTGAATGACAATACCCATAGAATCATTTCTGAAGGGAATAAAAAATGTGATAATTTCATACTCGATTTTAATAAAGGAAAGCTCAAGTTGCAACCTGGTTGTAATGCTGCTCAGACCCTTGAAGCTGAGATAACAGGTGTCCTAAATAAAATCAGAGATGAAACTGGAAAGGTAATACAACATTTGTTTTTAAACAGTAGCTAGTGTTTAAGGTTTTTATCAGTTAATTTTGCTTCCAGTGTTGAAACTAGATGATGATATTATAATCTATAAGGTAAAAATTATGCGAAACAAGAAAAGAAAATAAGCTGTTGTATGTTAATTTTACATAGACATAGGCGGATGGTTTTCTCAATGATACCTAACAAGATATAACACCTTCACTTCTAACTTATTCTTACACCTATTTAACATTATCATCTTTAAGATCATTCTTACGTTATTAAAATTCTAATCTGGTTGTGTTAGATTTATATATATATTTTAATTCTGCATCAAGTCATTAGTCTAAATAGTCAATTAGCTCCGTGAACATCTTGTTTATTTTTCCCTTTTCTTAACAGCAACTTTAACGCATCAACCCTATATGTACTCTACACATTTGTACAAGTGGGACTTGAACATGACTCCTTGGCTGGGGAACACTTAAGATGCACAATTCTTGTTATTTTGTCTTATTTACCATTCTTATGTAGTTATATAGTATTTACATATATATTCTACTGTATATCTAGTTATAGTTCAAATATTTCTCACATCTAGACTATAGTATTGAATCACAGTTCATTTAATTCATAGTCAGATAAGAAAGGGAAAAATAAAATAGTAATCTTAATTTTATCTAATAATAGTTCAAAGTCTACACATAGATAATGGTAAATTACATTACATTTATTTATTTCATGATTACTATTTGTTGATTTTAGGGATACTTTTATTGTATATAGTTAAGGTTGAGTAGATGGGGCCAAATAGTGAATCATGTTGAGTAACGTGTCAAACAATTAACCTGTCAAACGGGTCATATATTGAACTGCATCGAACGGGTTTGGATTGAAACAGTTCATTTTTCCAACTGGGTCGTGATGGGGTCAAGTTGGGTCTAGTCAAACCCGTTAGTTTTCCTTTTACACTTTTAAGCCTTTAAGTCACTTAAACTTTGAAATTAACTGAAATTAGATTGTTAAATCGTTATATTTTTAAAAGATTGTTTAATTCCTTCAATTGATTGGAGTTAATATATTACCATCACTGAGTAATGTTAGAAAAGGGGGCCCGATCGAAACATGCCACTTGTTGAACCAAGTCAAGCCCGTTTGGGCCAGGTTGACGCGTTAGTTTCTCGTGGGTCACTTTTTGCACCGGGTCACAGTGGGTTGGGTTAAATTTGACCTGTTAGTTTTCCTTTTAAATTTTAATAAATACACTTTAAAACTGTAAATCACTTTACTTATTTATAAATTAAAAAATTAACAAAAAATAAGTTATCTAGTTATTTAGTCACAAAATTGTTGCAAGTTAAATTTATTACTAATATTTCGAAACTCGACTTTCATATATTTAATACTTTTTACATTTATATGTTTACCTTTTTTTTTTTATTTTTGATTTATATTACCTGTACTTAAATTTCTTTATAGTTTAACATTTTTATGTTTAATATAACTGATGGCTTTTTTCATTTATGCATAAGTGCATAACCAAAACAAATCCACTGTCATTTGTCTTAAACACCAACATTTTGTAAGGTGTGGCATCATTTTTTCGTTATTATTCTTTTAACAATTTGAAATCACTTTTGTAAGTGTTTGATAACCTTAGTGTAATGAAAATGATTGATTATTTTACAGGTTTGCATGGAAAAACTACATTGGAGGAATAGCCCCTTAATCATGTCTCAGTGTGGGTCCAAAGGATCTCCTATCAATATTAGTCAAATGATTGCATGTGTTGGTCAACAATCAGTTGGAGGTCAACGCGCGCCAAATGGATTTATGGACCGAAGTCTTCCGCATTTTCCCAGAAAGTCAAAGACACCTGCTGTATGTTTTCTGCTTTCATAGTCTAAGGGTTTCTTCCGAACTTTCATTTGTCACTAGGGTCAAATAATCAATTGTAAATTTAGATAAATAATTTGTAACTGTTTCTTCTTCTCAATGCAGGCAAAAGGGTTTGTAGCAAATTCTTTTTATAGCGGTTTAACTGCTACTGAGTTTTTCTTCCACACAATGGGAGGACGAGAAGGTCTTGTGGATACAGCAGTAAGCTTCTAAATTGAAAACAAATTAAAATTTAGAAATCTTCAATTTTAGGATAGCATCTTGATTTCATGCATTTTACATACTTGATGATCTTAGCCATAAGTTCTATTAGATGTTCATCGTTGTTAATGCATGGTGGCATGTGGTTCTGCATATTGTAGTTAAGAGTCGGAGGTTGAAGATTAACACATTTTAAGGTGGCAATTGCAACCGTTTTTGTGTAAATGGGTCAATTTGAGTAAAAAGAGTCTTAGACAGTGTATTGAAAACATTATAAATCTTCAAATGATTATATCTAAAAATTTGGGGATTATCATCATAGTAATCGTTTTTTGTGATCATATTTAACCCAAGGTAGTATAGAATTTATAGTATAGAGAAAACAAAAAGGTTCATGGGTTGCCTGGCGTGGCCTGTTTCGACCCATTCTAAAAGTGCCTGTTTTGACCCAGACTCGTTGTTACTCATTACGCAGCTCATCCGACCCCACCCGTTTTCTTATGCCTTCATTGCTGCTTACTTGACAGGTTAAGACAGCTGACACTGGTTATATGTCCCGAAAACTGATAAAGGGATTGGAGGATTTATCTGTTTACTATGACAACACAGTAAGGGATTCTAGTGCATGTATTGTTCAATTTACATATGGTGGGGATGGACGGGACCCGTCTCAGATGGAAGGAAAGGCAGGATTTCCTCTAAATTTTGATCGGTTATTGATGAAAGCCAAGGTTTGACTGTAATTTCATTTCCATCATATCAACTCTTTCTGTTACATCTGATTCCTATGTAATAAGTAGTGGCGGACATTTAACTCGTTTATCTGAAAATGGGCTGATTTTGGCTTTATTTTTATGCTAAGGGTCAAATGAATGAATTTATATGGCTTATCTAAATGGAGAACATGTCAGACACGTAATTGTAGCTCATGCTGTTGTCAAGTGCTGTTAACCTTTTAATTCTTATGAAAATACTGGGATCATTGTTATTATAATTTTTTTTGTAGTGATGTCTAATATATTCTTTATCTTCTAAGGGTTAATGTTAGAAAATCCTTTAATCAATGGTAGGTAATAGAGAGAAGAAACACTTATTAAATATTTCAAGAGCCGTACAATCTCCAAGAAGTTACAACCTATAATTATGGCTATGCAACTATGTAATATCAAACAAAACCTTATGGCCTTTCCCTGAATCGGCACATAAGTCACTACCCTATATTTTTGCATCATTTAGTCCCTGGACGACTGGACTTATAGAACTCAATAAAAGGTCCATTGACTTTATTGAAGAAAATTTGTTTTAATTTTAACCTTCCGCATGATTGATCTTTTTTAACTTATATTTAAAGAGAAATACAGTTCTTATTTGCTTGCTTTAGTTCCTAAAATTTATAAAAAAAGTAACAGTTTTCTTAAGTTTTATAAGTTGAAGGACGAAATAAAGTAAAGTCCAGTGACGGATGTCTGAAATACGGTTATTTTAGTCATTATCGTTATTTATAAATTTGAAACAAAGGCAATAAATAAATAATGTTAGATTCGTGAGTAATAAGGCTACATGTCCTGCTGGGGAACATAGAGGCATTTAGAGTAATAAGGCTTTATATGACAGGCTACATGTCCTGCTGGGGAACATAGAGGCATTTCTTCTGACGAGATTCGTGAAGTAGTTGATGAACGTTTTTCAATGCATGACATGACTCCAGAAGGTGGTTGCTCTGAGGACTTCAGGAAGAAATTAAAACAATTTATTGAAAAATATGCTGCAACATTAGAAATCACTAAAAGAGCACTTCTACCGCATGATGGACAATCAAATGGTGAACAGTCTGGTATAATAGAAAATGTTGCTCAAAGCATATGCGGAATCACGTTTCAGCAGCTACAGGTATATGATATAATTGTCAAAAGTGCTGGTTGTTTTATTCATTATCATATTTCTGCAAATTTAGATGATACTTGCATTCTTTATTAAGGACTTTATGGACTACTTGACTTCATGTTTTATACATCAATATGTGGTAATTTCATGGATATATTTGTCTTACGTTTTTATTGATATGGAGTTCATTAGGCTTTGCTTCAGAGTGAATCCTCTCTTCATTTTCCAAACTTATTTTTGCCTCCTTTAATTTACTGCTGTTTTTTTTTATTTATTTTTGATGAATGGTGATATCATTATTATCACTAATGAGTTTGGCCTGTGGGAAAAATAAACTGGCTGCAGTAAGTGCAATATATGAAAATTGAATCGTTCTAACTCCCTTTTACATCAAAATTTTTAATTGAAAAACAATACCATGATTTTCTAAGATAAATACACCACAACCTCCTCTGTGCAGCTTGCAATTTGAACCTCCAACCTTTTGGTTATGGAGTACACCACTTAACCACCAGGATGTTTGCTTAGGGACCCTTTTACATCATATGAGGCTACAGTATGATATTTAAATAGGAAAAATGATAGATTAAACTATCATATATTCATATGAATATTAAAAAAAAGTAAACTCTATTTTACAAGTACAATACTCTTCATTGTAACATGTAAGATAAACAAACAAAAACAAACATACCCAGCATGTCCACTGAAAGTAGGGTCTGGGAGGGGTAGGTGGTGGCCAGTCTTTCCTCTATCTTGGGAGACAGAGAGACCGCTTCCAAAGAGACCCCCGGCTTGACATCGATAACAACCAAATTCTCTATTATACAAGTACAATACTCTATTTTTACAAGCACAATACTCTATTTTCATTAAACCTCTGATGAAAGAGCTCTAATTGAAATTTAGAATTTTGTATTCGCTGAAAATTTTGTTGATTCTAGAGATGCATTTTTATTTGAGAGAGGTGTTTATTTTGTGTTTATTTAATTTGGGAATTATAACATAATACTCTTCTTTTTTAGACTTAAATATATATGCATACTAACTGTAACATATTCGCCCACATTCATCTCCTTGCAAGATAGATCTGTATTCTTTTTTTTAATCGTATTAAAACCTGCATACGAAATTTAGGTATTCTTAAATACATGCATCTCTCGTTACCACCAAAAAAAGATTGATGCTGGAACAAATATTGGTGCAATTGGTGCTCAAAGTATTGGCGAACCAGGAACACAAATGACATTAAAAACTTTCCATTTTGCTGGAGTTGCCAGCATGAGTATCCTTTATTATTATTTTTCGTTTAATCAGATTGCATAATTTTGTTCATACTTGTCGTGTATAGAGCAGTGTGCTACTTAACTTTTTGACAGATGTCACTCTGGGGGTTCCTCGTATCAAGGAAATCTTAAATGCAGCCAAGAAAATCAGCACGCCTGTCATTACTGCAAAACTCAGATGTAATGATAACATATCATTTGCTAAGCTGGTTAAAGGTCAAATGGAGAGAACTCTTTTGGGGCAGGTTTGATGTTTTTCAAGTTTTAACAAAATTGAAAGATGGTTTTCAATTTGAGAGTTCTTGTTGGTGCTTTCTAGAAGTGGGCAGTTTTGATCCATCTACTTGTGGATAGGTCAAAACAAGTCAACTATAATAAAGTTAGCTAGAAGGGGTGAATTCAATCTCGAGAAAGTCATGAAACTTGAATGAAAATTGAATAGATCCGTAAAAAGAATGTCATCTGAAGTAGCCATTCCCCTTTCAGTAGTTGAAACACTTTCATCTGTCTAAGTGCTTTCCGTAACTCCTTTGATCGAATTTAGAGTAGCTTGTGGGTCAAACGGGTAGGAAGTTGCCTAAAGTTTATTGTTAATGCAAGCCACCTCTTAAATAGTTTTGTTCAAAAACTTTGATTATGGTATAAAAATATTGTTTTTCCTTAGCCACATTGTATGTTATATGGATTAATATACTCTGCATGAAAAAAGGTGTCGTGGGTCTTTGTTTGGGAGCAACCTCTCTATCCCCTTTGATAGAGGAAAGGTTTGCTCTCCACTACCCATCCCAACCCAACAGTAACTCTACTATGGGTGGAATTTTACTGGTTAGGTTTGTATATTGTAATAGTATTCTTTTTAATTATATTTAACACATTGATTATTTTTGAAGTGACAAAAAAGTGCTCACTGGACAACCTACCCAAGTCTGTTTTGTCCTGTACAAAAATGACCCATTCCCCAACTTGCCCATCGTGCCACATTTAGTGCTTTGTATTGTGTTAATACTATAGTTAGCATGTGTACCATGCCATATTGTACAAAATGTCGTAACATGCTGACTTGGATTTTTTTTTCCCTATATTTAAATGTAGGTTGCAAAGAGTATAAAGCTTATACTGGGATTAAGATCTGCTTCTATTGTAATTAGTCTTGACAAGTCAACAATTCAAGCCCTGCAACTCTCTATTGACGCATATACTGTGAAGGAATCAATTTTAAAGACTCCTAAAATCAAACTGAAAGAAAATGTAAGATTTTTGTATACTTTATCTGGGTGATGTCAAAGTGTTTCATATAATTACTGAGATTATTTGTTGTGTATAGCATATCAAGGTTTTGGATGCTAGGAAACTTGAAATTAATCCTCCATCTGATAGGAATAAACTTTATTTTGATCTTCATTGGCTCAGAAATAGACTTCCGACAGTCGTCGTGAAGGTAAGAGATTCAAAGTGACCTTGTAACTCCTATGATGATTTGCAGAGGTGGCAATTTCAGCTTGTTTACTTCTGAGGCGATAAGGGGTTTGGCTTATTTATATTTGGTAAAATTAAAATGAACCAGCATAAAAAGAAACCTGTCCAATGGTTGAAAGGCACCCAATGTGTTTTTGTAGTGCTTAAAGCCTCATACATCATTCTATTCAAACAACTATATTCTTCTAGAAAAAGTATAATTTTCGTAATCATATCCGATGCACTTATTTTTTATTAAAATATTGGACGAAAGTGTTTTGGGTCAACCTGCTTTTTGCAAATATCTAATGGCTTGATATAATTGAAAGACTTGAATCTCCATCCTCATCTGGACCTGCGATAATAATCCTGTTGTATGTTTTTATTGGCAGGGCATTGGTACCATTGAACGTGCTGTGATAAACAAAAAGAAGGACAAGGACAAGTTTAACTTGCTTGTAGAAGGGTAAGTTTGTGGTTAGTCACAGAATACTTGTTATAAGTTGATTTTACTTTTCGGTGCGCAAAACAACTTTTATCTTTCCAATATATTTGGGGATATTTAGGTGCTCAACTCAAAGTTTGGACACTATTATGGGGTGCTTTAGCTATTTAATTTAAGTGTGTCTAATTAAATATTGCATCTGTTTTTGGGATGAAAGTGTATCGTTTTATGTTGTTCGTAGCCTAAGGTGACCTCCATTTTACCTGTTTAGCAGGTTGGGTGTTAGGTCAAAAGGGTAATTTGTTAGTGTAGATCAAAATGAACTGGTTTGACTTGCAAATAGTTTTTGTCCATTCTAAATGTTTGTTTATAATTACTAGACTTGGTTGATATTATTACAAAAATAGATATTTATTTTGATAAAGTGAGTTAGGAGATTGTAACTTGTACGCATTAAAATACCCTTTGGGAGTTTTTTAACTCGTTTGATGAATTAACCCGGTTTAACCCATTCCACTTTCAGTTAAACTACTTTTTGTTGGACTAATCTTGTCATTATCTAATAGTTAGATGGTCTATTTAGTTAGTTATGTTAATTGGTTTATTGAGTCTAGATACCTGATTTACTTTGATTTGGTAGATTAATTAGTTGATTTTGTTTTAATTTAGTTTCTTAATTTAAGATTAGGTAGGGTAACTTAATCTACAAGTTTGTTTAGTATAAATAAGGGTCATTAGTGTTTTTGTAAGTGTGTCAAGTTCAATAATATACTAAAAGAGGCAAACAATGTTACTTCAATTATATGTGTTTGCATATATTTTCGGGTTGATCCAGTTGGTTCCACCAATTGGTTCCAACAATTGGTATCAGAGCCTGATAAAAGAGGGTTTTCAGAGTTGACTTTTGAAGCAGTGGCGGAGCTTGACCACTCCCGAAGGGGGGCGGGGGCGAAATTAATTTTTATTAGGGGGGCGAACTCGAGTTTTATATGAAAATTTACACCACCGAGCCAAAAATTTACAGTACCGGGCTAAAGTTTAACACTACCGACAAAAAAAGAGCCCCCCACCCCGGGTCCTAACTATGCTCCGCCAGTGTTTTGAAGGGGTGAAAGCAGCCTTCGGTTGTAGGGGTGTCAACAGAGTTTTTTAGGCAGAAAAAGAGCACACGAGAATCAATCGGTAGGTTTCTGATTAGTCGATAAGCAGTAGGACAAGAGTCGACAAAGAAGGCCTTGATCTAAGGATAACGCATTCTTTTTCATCATCGGCAGGTCGTAAAATAAGAAAGGTGTTCCGATTAGCGACGAGTGAAATAGGGGTGGTAGGTCTCGGTTAGCACGCGATTGCAAGGTGTTTGTTCTAGCATATTCACAAGGTAGCGACAGGTTGTTGAAGTAATCCAGGTTGGAAATCAACAGGAGACTTGTCAATCCAGGTTTAGATCGAAGAACAATGTTAATCAGAAGGAAAAATCAACGAGTGTGAAAATAGCAGGTGAAAGGTTGCAAAAAGGGTTTGTAAGTAAAACTTTCAGCAGAGTTTTCTTTGTTGATTGTCATTCATTGGAAGTGCAGTAGATCGCAAGAATGGCTCAACCAGAGAATCAAGCAATGTTGATATGAAGAAATTGTTGTCAAAACATGGGTTTAAACCGGTGTGACCGGAATGGAGGTCGGGAGTCCAGAAGAAGTCGAGGTGAAAACATATTTCAATGGAAAGTTGATGTGAAGGATAGTGTAAGACAAGATTTGGGGGTGATTGGACTAATCTTGTCATTATCTAATAGTTAGATGGTCTATTTAGTTAGTTATGTTAATTGGTTTATTGTATCTGATTAATTACCTGGTTTACTTTGATTTGGTAGATTAATTAGTTGATTTTGTTTTGATTTAGTTTCTTAATTTAAGATTAGGTAGGGTAACTTAGTCTACAAGTTTGTTTAGTATACATAAGGGTCATTAGTGTTTTTGTAAGTGTGTCAAGTTCAATAATATGCTAAAAGGGTCAAAGAATGTTACTATAATTATACATGTTTGCATATATTTTCGGGTTGATCCAATTGGTTAGTCCAACACTTTTGGTTGTTTTCATAATATATGAAAATTTGTGGAATTTTCAGAACGGGCCTCCAAGCAGTCATGGGCATGGAAGGAATTAATGGGCACGAAACCACTAGTAATCATATTCTAGAGGTACAAAGCACACTTGGCATTGAAGCTGCAAGGAGGTCAATTATTAAAGAGATCCAATACACGATGGAGAGTCATGGAATGAGTATAGATATTCGACACATGATGCTTTTAGCTGATGTTATGACATATAAGGTACATTTCTCTAGTTCCTTGTTTTTACTTTTTATTGGAACTATTAATCAAATCAAGAACAAAAAGAATGGGCATGTTATAGTGTTACAGATAATACACGAAGCTAGTAATGTAGCTATTAGATGTGGGGATATTTTTTTACTTCAGTTTGGGTCGTTTTTTATCTCTAAAAGTCTAACGGGCAAAAATGTTAACTTAAGAAATAAGCTGTGCTAAAAAGGAAACGGGTAGGAAGTCCTCAGTTTATTTTAATCATACAACCTCATAAATCATTTTGCTCAAAAGTTCGATTGTAAGTGAAATAATATATTTTTTATAGTTATATTTGACAAGCTAACTATTTATAAAAAATTTAAAAGATATTGGTCTATTGGACAGTCTCTGGGAAACACAACCCCACATAATGCGTTTCAGACCATTAGACCATACAAAAACAATACCCCCTTTAAACCAAACCTGTTAAATAAAAAGGTTTGACTATTTACCTATTAAGCATCTAATAATTTTGATTCTAACTTAAATTTGATCTTCATTGGCTGTGAACAGGGAGAAGTTCTGGGGATCACGAGATTTGGGATTCAGAAAATGAAAGAAAGTGTGTTGATGTTGGCGTCATTTGAGAAAACAGCAGATCATCTTTTTAATGCTTCTGTGAACGGTCGAGTAGACAAGATAGAAGGTGTTAGTGAATGTATTATCATGGGCATACCTATGCAGACAGGCACGGGAATGATTGGAGTTAAACAAAGGTATGCTCACAAATAATAAAACATAAGGAATGTTTTTTTAAAATTTTCATAAGATCAAGTTCGGTTGACAAGCCAGCTTTTTCTTGTTTTTCTTGGGTTTTATATTAATTAATGCATAGTTGTCAAAGGCACAAGGTGCACTCAAGGCGCAAAGGGTGAGACTTGGGCCTAGGCACAAAGCGCTTAAAAAGCAAGGGGTTTTTTTAAGAGTGAGCTGCGTAGTATAAATATACCAAATAGGGGGCTTTAGACATGTTTTAGGCTTTTTTGGGATAGTTAGGCTGTTTTAGGTTGATTCCAGGTTTATTAGGGCTAGTGTAATTGCTTAAGACCTGTTTTGACGATTTTTATTCGGAATTTGGCTTGAACTTGGCCTAAAAATGCGTCTATGCGTATGAAAATGGGCTTTTTTTAATTGAGGCGACAAGATTTTGCTGGGTTACATCTAAGGGCCTAGGCATGAACCTTGTGGGCTTTTGACAACAGAGAATTAGTGTATTACTTATGATTAACTAACTATATTAATAAGATTTATGAGGCTACAAGCTTTAACTTACCCTTTTGATTATTTTCCACCGTTTCATTTCACTTTGTTTTCAAAATATTACCTGTTTGACCCATATAGAATTGACTGAATTTCCTTTTCGTAAACCAAATAAACGCATTGCTAGTTAAATTGGGTCAGCTATAAAGTGCTCGCATACGTGGCTCATATTTATTTGATGATTGATGGCAGGGTTCCTCAACTTCAGCTGTGCAAAGGATCGGATGCAATATTATCTTGAGCCAATCATGCAAAAAAACTACTGGCATAAACAATTTTGATCAAAAAAAGGTTTGCGTCAAACTCAAGTTACATAGAAAATTTGGTACATTAAAAACTTGCATCACAAGTCAGCAATCGGATAACTTGTCACTTTTGATAGAGAAATTATAAATATGCTTCTATATATCATGTGTACTTTTGCAATCCAAATAAGACCGAGGTTGTTTACGATCACGGGTCAACCCAACATTCGTATAAGTTAACGAGATCCATTGCAGAGCCATGAATCTTAACCCTCTTGACGATTGGGGTTGTGAAAATGGTTCTATGCACTTATTGATGATTTGGAAACATAAAAATAAGCATGTCTTTTTGCTTATTTACCGTAAAATTTGAAATTGAAGACTTTTATTGGGGTTAGGAGATCACATTTGGCTGGCCTTTTTATTTAAGTAATTGGTTTGGGTATTAGATTTAGAATTCTTAATGTATTATATGCACGGTTGGCTCGAATGTATAAAAAAATAAATCATGGGTTAAGGTTCACATTTTAGAGGCTTCATTTTTACTGAACATATAATAAACCACATTATTTTTAGGTCTCGAATGTATAAAAAATAAATCATGGGTTAAGGTTCACATTTTAGAGGCTTCATTTTTACTGAACATATAATAAACCACATTATTTTTAGGTCTCGAATGTATAAAAAATAAATCATGGGTTAAGGTTCACATTTTAGAGGCTTCATTTTTACTGAACATATAATAAACCACATTATTTTTAGGTCTCGAATGTATAAAAAATAAATCATGGGTTAAGGTTCACATTTTAGAGGCTTCATTTTTACTGAA
The DNA here is from genome assembly GCA_018326465.1 of Flaveria floridana. Lineage (NCBI taxonomy): Eukaryota > Viridiplantae > Streptophyta > Magnoliopsida > Asterales > Asteraceae > Flaveria > Flaveria floridana. The sequence goes on from BJCO01465972.1 coordinate 19,958, forward strand.
CATATAATAAACCACATTATTTTTAGGTCTCGAATGTATAAAAAATAAATCATGGGTTAAGGTTCACATTTTAGAGGCTTCATTTTTACTGAACATATAATAAACCACATTATTTTTAGGTTTTCTGAATACATTTTGTAATTATGTCTTCTCATACGAGAAAATGTTGGGATAAGAATCTTTTGTCATTCATCGTTGTGATTTGTTTTGTCATTTATCGTGATTTCTTCATCGTTTCACAAATTATATTAATGATAATTTAAGGGTTTTGTTTAATTTTTTGATTTGACAAGAGTAAATGATTAGAGATTTTTTCACAAACACTCACCCCAATTCGTCTAATTCTTCTTTCATCGACATGCTAGCTTTGTAACCTTCCAAGATTGATAACAAATGAATAAACAGATTTTAAGTTGTGAATTATTTTCAATCTTATTACAAAATAAGTTAATATATGTGGTCTAAAGTAAAATTGTTGATTGATATTTTTTACTCTTTGAAATAAAGATATTGTCAAGTTAGTTATCCAAGTATATGTACAATAAGGTGCATTTAAATGCATTCACCTTTTCTTTATTTCATTTCTTTTTATCATAACAATTTTTTTCAGAAGCTTTTAGGGTTAACAAAAGTAGAAGATTAATCAAGTAAAAGCACGTAATTGGTGATTATTATATATTTTTGAACGTCTACATCTTACCTGCCGGCTATCATAACGCAAATGGTGATTATTTGCTTGATGTAATAATAGATATTGACTAGCTTAAGTAGTATTGTGGTTTTGAGATGTAAATTTTAGAAATGGTGAATTCCTGACAAAACATGAATACATGATAAAAATCTAATACAAAAATTGCCGAGTTTTTGGTTTAGTATAAATGTGTTGGGGTCAGTTTCGGGTCACCCATTTAGCCAAACATGTTGTGTTCGTGTCAACCAGGCGGTTTGTTGGTTGACTCGTTTCACCCCTTTATTTTTTAATTATTTTTTCTAAACATGTTTTGTGTAATAAAATAAATTGATTGGTATATTATTCCATAACTTAAAACTTGAAAGTAAATTTGACATAAGAGTTTTTAACTAGAATATAATTGTTTCATAAGTAACTTTATATTCTGTTACTAAAATTATAATTATAAAGCATTAATATATGAAAATTATATAAAAATTAAAAAAAAGTCAGGTTGGACGGATCGTGTTTGTGTCGAACTATGACTTTTCATGTTGTGTTCATGTTTGTATGTCTGACACGTTGTATGAACTAGGTCTTGTTTGGATTTGTGTAAAATTGTCGAGTTAGTACGACTTATGTGTGTGTAGCGTGGATGGAGTGTTTGTTCAATCAACCTTGTCAAATGCTCATTGTCCCTGTGATTCAACAACAAGCTTTCATGGATCACAAACTGCTCTAGCCTCATATAGACTATTTCCGAACTGAAATTCCATACGCATACTTTGTTTGAGATTTGTGTTTGACCCCGAGCCGGATTGGTTTTCAACGCCTTGCAATGTTTTTCTTTATGACTTTTCAAATTGGAGTTCTGTAAGCAAAGCACCATGCACAACTTCTGCATCGAGCCCGGAAAGACCCTTTCGATATTTCTACTATATCAAACTTATCCCATATAGCTTTGTTCTTATTTGTTAAAATGACCCTCAACATGGTTCACTTGAAGAAGCACCAACACCAACTGAAACTTTGAGTTTGACCATTTGAATGCCATATTCGATTCTGAAAGTTGCGAGATTATAAGTGCTTTATTGTGTTTTTAAGCATTTAATACGAGATTGAGAGCTATTTATACTACTATGGAGGAAAAATGTTTGTTGTATGATGTTTTTTTTTCACCCGCACGTTAAATTACTGATTTACCTAACAGGTTCTAAAAGCCGGTTTCTAACTGGTTCACGTTGAAAATCCTAAACCGCTCCCTAACTGGTGGTAGCACCCGTAACCTAACATGTTTCTATAGCAACCGCTATTACACGATTCAGGTTCAGATCGGCTTTTCAGGTCAGGTCGGAAACATTGAGATGGACAATCCACCATGACAAAAGGAGGGCCGCTCATGAGGGTTCCAGGCTTACGCGTCTTTGTGCAGCTATGTAACCAATTTTTAAGTAATGAATTTTAAAAATTCTCACATTATAAATAAACCATTGTACCTGGTTGTAGATTGTAAAAAAATCATAAAAGAAGCATACAAACACACTCCATCAAGAATACAAGTCTAGGGTAGAGTTAGCTAATTTCTACAAGTCAGGCAAGTGTTGGTTATAAAGTTGAGTAAGAAAAAGAGACACTAATACAAATCCATATATTATAAATTCAGAAGCACATATTATAAAATCTTGAGACAATTAAGAAAAAGATATTTAGAAACCATGGTATTTCCTAAAATAAACGCCTGCAAGTTAAAACAGCTCAAGAGGTCATTGGAGCCGGATCCTGTTTGTTAGTTACGGGTGGGTCGACATCCATTTGATCTGACGTAGGTGGATGGTTCCCGGGTTGTTCTTCATCCATGGGTTGGGTGGCGTCTGTTTGAGCCACTTCATCCACCACTGGCGGTGCAGTGGCGGTTTCATCTGTTGCTGGTGGTCCGGCTGCAGGTTGATCTGCTGCTGGTTGATTTGTTGCTGGAGGTCCAGCTGCAGGTTGATCTTTTGCTGGTGGTCTGGCTGCAGTTTGATCTGTTGCTGGTGGTGCGGCAGCAGTTTGATCTGTTGCTGGTGGTGGAGTGATTGTGTTGCTGGTGGCAGGGGGTGGTTCAATATTCAGGCTGGCTGTTTTGTATTCGGATAAAAGATCCATGAACTCGTTGAGAAGCCGTTGTACTTTTCGGTTTGACGCCATTGCTGGAAGAATGTCCTCCCTCAGTAGTTTATGCTTTTTCATCCCCTGTAACATCCACAGAGAAAATTTTTTATTAGTCAACAAAAATCATAAAAAAAAATTTTTGAAACTTTTTGAAAAATGTAGGGAGAAACCAACAAGAACACAAGGATCCCATGTAGGATCTGTTGCATCAGCGGCGACAGTTTCTGCCATCCCAGTTGGTGGTCCGAGAAAATTTTCACACACTTCACGCAGTCGAGACTCATCAGCTTCTCTGCAATTCAAAAATATTTTAGCTACAAAATGTTTTTTTTTTATATTTATAATAATATTATAGGAAAAAGTAAATAACACACCTAGCCAGAAAACGTATGTATGAAAGGAGACACTGTCGATACTCATTTGGAGACTTCAATGACAACGCTGACGCTAACTGGGCTTCCAAGTGGGCACGTGTCTGCACTCCATCATCAGTCACCCTGCAACCAAACAATTAGTCAAATGCCTAAAGTGCTCTCCAGCAACAAAATCACTTCTTGTGCAAAAATTTGAAATGGCTAGAACTAACAGAAGCTACAGATGGCAATTTCAGCACATCATTTAGGAATGGGTTAAAATGTTAAATCATAAATGGGTTGTATTCAGGTCATTCTTTCTCCCTAACCGGTCAAAGGTCAAAGAGAAGTACTTTAGTGCTTAAAACCACCTCAATTAGATTATACATAAATGTTGGCTCATTACTGAACTACATAACTCTCGAAGATCATATTTTACACGCTAAAGATTTATAAATTTTTTAGACAAACGTTTTGGCCGATCCCACTAGCAGAAAAAGTTATATGTTTTAACCTGTTACCTAACTGGTCTAACTTGCCTATTTGGCCAACTCCAATATGCAGTAAAGATGTCGGTTAATTCAAAAATGAAACTCGTCAAATAAGAAAATATTGTAATTTCACAGGAAGGAACTGATTATTTAATTCATACAAACCTGCTCCAGCCGGGCTTTCTAGCCAAGAATTTTCTCACGTCAACTTGCAAGGCCGCCAACTCACCATTTTGGGGAAACCCTAAATTAAACGAGCTGGCAAAATTAGAAGCCGGAAAGCAATCATCCGCAACACGCAGCCAACACATGAGATTCATATCAAACATGAATGCATGACGCGTGGCAAGTGTAACAAGTGGAGATCCAGACTTTGATAACTTTGCAGATATTACTTTAACCGAGCCTGAAAAATAAAATAAAATAGAATAAGCCTAGGGGCATGAAAATCATACAAAGTTTGCATGTTTTGACTAATTGTTACCTGTTGATTTTGGATCTGAATTCATAAGTGAGGCTAATGAATCATGGAGGATGCATTTTCGGTTAAAAAGATCCCATACGTGCAATGATCCTTTTCTTGTGACAAGTAACAATTTCCAAGAATCATCACAGTCGATGAACACTGGTGTGGACCCCATCATCATGGTTGGCATAGATCTTCGCCCGCATTTTGTGTAAACCTTTTTAAGGTAAAGCATTAATCATAAGATTTCCATCTTGAAATTGATTATTTGAGTTGAAATAAATCAGCTTTTAATGTTTGGATGCACAGATTTTGATACTAATAATTTAATTTCTTTATATAGAGCAAAAGCAGAAAACTAACCTGCAGAGACCCATCTTCACACCCAACGGCCCAAAAATTGGAATTTCCAGCCAAAACCGTAACATTGCCGGCAATCCGGTCAGACCAAAGTATTTGGCCGTTTCTTGTGCAAGAAATTTCTGTTTCTTTCATTAAAAATGTACTCCCAACCCCAATGATGTCATTGGCTGCATGTTCTTTAGGACAAGCTTCCAAACAAACATGTGTATCTCCACTTTCTTTATTATCAAAAACCCTAATCGAAAGGGGTCTAAAAGAACCCGAAGAGCTCAAATTCTTTGGTCCTCCAATTTGTTCAACATTAATATTTCCATCTTTATCAGCGGAAACAGGTACCTTTTCAATAATTAGACTCTCGCTGACAGTGGCTCGAGAGGACACACCTGCAACCATTGCTTTCTTACTAGGAGGGCCCTCACGAAACCCTAAATCACCATTCTCAGTTGATTTCATAGAAAAGTCGGCATTTTGAGATTGTGCAGCTGATGGAATGTTTATGTTTTCTCCTTGAACTGGTACTCTGACGGCTTCAGGAATGATCCGTTTTCGACCATCAGGCCGTCGGTATTCTCTTTGTTTTACAGGACTGGACACACGAGTAGCTGGAATTACAGTTTTAGTTGATGTATTTTCAAGAGTTCCTACATTACTTTTACCAAGATCAGGTAAAGATTCAACCTTTGATGCAATATCTAAACCTGAAGAAGATTTCATGGCGGAAGAGGTATTATTGTTATTCGTGACATGTGAAGTAACCTTTTTAGAAGCTGCTTCTAGAAGCAACTGTGCTGGACTTTCCGCTAAATTTGCTTGTCGACCCCCAACATCACCATAACGGCTTTTTTTCAGTTCCTCTTGTTCCGCATCACTTAACCTATGACCAATTTCTTTGGCCTCAAAGTGAAAAGTAGCCACAGTCCCATCTAAAGAACAAGCAAATAGTGAATACCCATCTGGACTCCTGAAAAGTAAATGAAAGAAAAAAGATTAAAATTGAAAAATGAAAAATTTGAAGCCTAAAGTTATTTGTGTTCAAGATTTACCATGATAAGTCAACAACACTTTGAGAAAAGAAATGTTTAGCAACAAAAAGAGGGCGTGCACTTGCAGTAGTCCAAACTGTAATGGTTCGATCTTGACTTCCTATTGCAATAACATTGTACGGTTGTGATTCTTTCCCACTGTTCTTTGATGACCCGTTAGCCCAACCCGCAGGAGCCCCTTTTGCTTCATGGGCATTTGTGGGGTTTCTTTTAAACATTGAATGATTAAACTTTACCACTATTATAGGGGCATTATGCCCTAAAAAGTCAAAGGTAGCAGTCCATTCCCCTCGCTCTAGAACAGGGGCTGAATGTCTCGGTTTTTGGAATCCATGGGTTGTTGTTATAAAATGGCCACAAGGCGACCACCCAAGCCGCCTGAAGAAAGTAGATCCAAGCTGGAAGAGACAATTAAAAAGAAAACCACTTGAGAAACACATAAGAAAGAGAAATCAAAAGGAAACAGGCTAAACAAGGTGAAACTGGAAAGTCACCCATATTGTATTACTAATGCATAAAATCTCCTAACTGTCTTATTAAAATTAGACCTTCATTGTTAAAAAACATTCTTTGCAAGTATGTATGACATTAATTATAAGTGGCAATTTCAATTCGCTTACTTATGAATGGTTGATTTGGGTTATGCTTATCTCTAAAAGGTCAAACAAGCCAAATAAAAGAAAAAGAAACAGTTGTAACGGGACAAAAGTCACACAAAACATGCTTTTAGTGCATAAAATCTCCTAAATCAATTTATGTGGAAAAAAAGATTTACACAGTAATGTAACAATCTGTAATGATGTTCGCCGCATCGGATTGAAATACATACCGATTTTGTCCAGTGTCCGTCTGTCCTATGTGCAAGGCTCCAGTCTGATGTTCGCCAAATGATTACAGTTTTATCATCCGATTGACTTGCTATAAAAGAACCTATAGGGTCCCATGTTACCCCTTTAACAAGACTAGAATGGCCCCTTAATACAGCTGTACAGATACCATTGCTCACATCCCAAATATGAATCGTATTATCCAAACTCCCACTAGCTAAAGTTGAATCATCTGGAGACCAATTAAGATCCACCTACACTAAGCACAAGAAAGAAAACTCCATGATTAGATCTTGAATTGGAATAAGCATAAAAACATTGTGCTTATTATAGATGAGAGATGATAATTACCACATCAGCTGTATGACCTCTCAAAGTGAAGGCGATTTTCCAGTTTTCAACATCAGGTGCTTCACCACTACCAAATTCAGTGGTTCCAGAACCAGGTTTTCTCTCATGGATTTGGATAACCTGATCATCTGACCCGGATGCAATATAGCGACCATGTTTGGCCCATCTAACACAATTGACTGAACCGAAATGATCACGAAGTGTAGCAAGAAGTTCTAATTTTGGTTTATCTGGGTCCAATTGCAAGACTTTGGAAACATATTTCATGTTCCAAATCCTCACCTACATGATGAACAAACATTAGTACCGTTTCTGTATCCAACAGAA
>BJCO01465973.1:0-11361 GCA_018326465.1 Flaveria floridana
GGTCCATAATGTACGCAACACATCACGTTGCAAGCTATTATAAGATTTCTTGAGGATTCCCATAAAAGGGATTACTTAAGAAATCTTCTTTATATTGCAAAAATTTCATATTTTTATATTAGAGGTCACTGTCTATGACCCTATTATTGCTAAGGATTCGAATAAACGAGATTACTTAGGTAATCTCGGGTTTCATATGCTTCAGCGGCAATCATAGTAAAGTTAGGCAATATAAAGAAAGCTTGTATTTTGTAATAGTGCTTTTGTAATGTAATGCAACATTGGATGTTTTGTAAATGAAGTACGTTGTATTAAATGGCAAAAGTATTATTAGTAAGAGTTCATGTTTGAATTTTTCCGCTGCGAAAGCTCATTTGAGACGTTTATGAATATATATTACTATACGTATGTTTTAAGCGCGATGAATCACCAACCGTAAGGTGCCCGGGATCGGGGCCTTACACACCAACAATTGATACATCAAGGTTGGAGACATTTAGAATATCATGGTAAGAGGCACCTTTAGGTTGTGATGTGGGAGAGTGATGAAAGTAATCAAAGGCTTCATTGGTTTCTACTTGGGCATCTGCTGCACTTTGAACACTGTCATTATTCATATTTCTCTCAGTCTCAACTGGAACAGTAGCTGGTGCTGGATTCCTCACTTAATTCCATGGTTCATCTGAAGGAGTTGGCATAGAACTAGGACCAGCCTCAGTTGAAACACTTTGATGTTATTGTGCTTGTCTGACAGGATCAGCTTGTAAAGGGACATCTTCATCTGGTTGATCTTTAGAAGTAGGAGGAAACATGGGAAAATCATCTATTCTCTCTAATGTTCTAGAAGATTCAACTGATTGTAGGTTACCTGCATATGATAAGTGGAACTGATCAAAAGATCTAGTAAATGAGTCAATATCAAACAACCAGTCGGGACCATTGATTGACTTAGGAAAGGAGTGTTCCTTGAATTGAACATTGGTTGATTCATCAATGATGTTCAATCTAGGATTAAACACTCTGAAAGCCTTTGAAGCTCAGGAATAACCTACAAAGAATCCCTCATTAGACTTTGAAGCAAACTTTCCTAAATGATTTCGGGTGTTTAATATTGATATGGGACTACCAAATGACTTGAAAAATCCAATGAATGTTTTCTTAGAAAAATAAGTTCATAAGGTGTCTTATTGCTTTCTTTGACTATCGGAGTTTGATTTTGTACAAAGCAGGTTGTGTTGACTGCCTTAGCCCAAAAGGTAATAGGTAGTTTAGCATCTGCTAGCATCGTTCGTGTTGCTTCAATCTGTGTTCTATTTCTCCTTTTAGCTACCCCATTTTGTTGAGAAGTTCTAGCCGTACTAAATTGATAAGCAATGCCTTTAGTTGCACAAAATGAACTCAGATCTTTATTTTTGAATTCTGTCCCAGTATCACTTCTAATTGATTTTACTTTAAGATCAAATTGATTTTCATTCTTAGTGATAAAGTCTTTTATTATTTATGATGCTTTGTTATTATAAAGTAAAAAGAAAACCCATGTAAAACGTGAATAATCATCAATGATCACCAAACAATACTATTTCTTTCCAATGCTCATAACATGAGTTGGTCCAAAAAGATCCATATGAAGTAACTTCAATGGATTATTGTTTATGTTCACAAGCTTTGGTTTATGAGACGACTTGTGTTTTTTTTTCCTTTGAGACATGTGAACAATGGTCAATGAAGTAAAATTGTTTTTGAGGAAGACCAACTACATGGTTTCCTTTGTCGATGTTCATGTTTTTGAAATTTGTATGTCCCAAGCGTCTATTCCAAAGTTGTGACTCATCAAATGGTGCCTTAGACACAAGACAGGTTTCTTCTTTGAGATGTGCAGAATTAAGGTTTAGGACATAGGTGTTATTCTTCCTTGGAGTCTTCAAGACAATCCATTCTTTAGGAATTTGAAATCTTAGTTTCAGAATATAGCAATGAGTGTCAGTGAAGTGAGTAGAATATTTCTTGTCGCAGATCTGAGACACGCTGAGAAGATTAAAATTCAGCTGCTCATAGTAGTCCACTCTATCAAAGCATAGCAATCTGTTTGTCACAGATCCTTCACCCGTAATTCTGCCACGTTGTGAATCTCCACCAAATGCTACAGTCGTTCCTTGAATGTGTTTGAAGTCATGAAGGAGGGAACGATCTCCTGTCATGTGTTAGCAGCATCCATTGTCCACGTACCATAAGCTATTGGACCTGTATGGATGACCCTACAAACAAAAAGAAACTAATTAGAATATGGAACCCAACCCATGTTGGTCTTGGGTTTGCAATTTCTATCGAGGACTGTAACTTCTTGTTATTTTCCTCTAGGTTGAACTTTATAGGATGATGCTTTGATTTATTTTTGTGAGGTTCTTGTTTCCTTTTTCTCAATTTTAACTGACGTGTCAGAAGAGTTATCAAACCTTTGATCCCTATTTTTAAATAGAAATTAAGCACGTTTTTGATATTCAGAAATCACTTTTGTTTTAGATCTTAGAAAAACATTAAGTGATTGTTTCATATTTTTATTTTTCTTTTGTAACTCTCTTTGACTACCAATTGTCATAGAAGTCATTATCAGAATTTAAGATTCTTGATTGTCTATTATGCAGTGGACTTCTAGCTTTGACTTTAGCAATTGAAATTGGTGAAATGGGCTTGTTTTGAGGAACTCTCAAGCCTTTCTGATTAAAGAAGCAATCAGATGTATTGTGATTTTTCATATCACATACAGAAATACTTGTTGAAATAACAATTCTTATTTGAATGATTGTTCATCTTACATATTAAGCAGTATTGGTTGTAATAACACTCATCTGTGTTGTAATTAGACATGTCATAGTTTTCACAGCACATCTGTCTGATCTTTGTTTTTGATGATGAAGCTTCTTGATGCTTAACTGATTTTGACTTTGACTCTTGTTTTGTTTTGATTAAAGAAGCAAGTTCATCCATTATGATATCAGTAGATTGTTTCATAATTCTACTTTGTCTCTTGTTTAAAGGATGTCTTTACTTCTTTTAAGCCTTTCTCACCTCTGAATCAAATTTTTCAACAGCAGATCTGCTCAGGCATGAAGATATCAAAACCTATTCCTTGTTTTGATTTATATGGTGAGTTCATATCAATTTTTATTTTTGGTGATTGATTCTTTAGGGATTTTGCTTTAAACGATGGTGATGCTAAAGCTTTGCCTTTAGTTTTTGTTGAATCCGTGTCTGATTAGCTTGAATTATTTAGAGATTTAACCTCACAATCAGATCTGCTTTCAGCAGTAGGTTTCAAAGGCAGTTTAGCATCTCTCTTAACTTTGAGTCTTTCTAGGATGAATTTCATAAAAGGAATGATGGCCTTGACTGGACTCTTTTATTTCTTGACACTGACATATTTGTTTGAGCATTCTTTTATCTTAATGGGATGACCTAATATGATTTTATCCTCATTTGTTTCAATGTACACATTTGGGTTATTTTGAGGATTTGGTGTTTGTGAAACTAGTGTTTTAGTTTCAATAGATTTAGGTTCATTCAGACAAAGTAAGGGGATCAGGCATGACAGTGTAGTTGTTGTTGTATGGCGGTGGACAAGAATTATATCCAATTCTAGTCATGTCTTTTGGCACCTTTCACTTCAGTGGCTAATTGCTCAGCTTTGGTTTTGGTTAACAGTTCAGTTAACCTCTCATTCTCAGCTACTAGAGTATACTTTTCACCATGTATTTTTTCAATATCTGAAATTAATGACTTGATTTTGATTTCAAAGCTTTTCATTTCATGTCTTAGCATTTTAGATTTTACTTTTTCTTAGCAGCTAATTTGTGATTGTGTTCTCTGTACCCTTGTAATTCAGTGACACATTATTCACTACAGAGATTAGCTTTTACCTCAGATGGCATGGGAGTTGGACTATCATTGATATGAGCAATGAGTGCATGATTTTGGAATTGAGGTTTGACTTCCACTACATACAGACTCCAGTCACATAGTCCATCTTATCTGATGACAAGTGCGTTTGTGGTTGATTGGCTGTTTCCATGGGTTTGCTGTGTCAGTTGGTGCTGACTTTGATGAGGTGGTTGATGATGAAGCTGATGCTGAAACTGATTTTGATGACTTGATTGAGAAGGTGAGGTTGATTGTGAGTGTGGTTGACTGTGTGAGCTTATTTGGTAGTTGTTATTATTTCTTCTGGGTGCATTACATTCCCTTGAGAAGTGGCTAGTCATACCACAGTTGAAACATTTCACCTTGGATTTGTCATACCCAAGCTTTGTGTTCTCATTCAACTTAGCTTTTTCCCTTTCCTGAAGAATTTCTTTGCTCTCATAGCAATCATCGCCATTTGCCATTGCAAATCCATTTCTTTAACATCATCTGGATCCATTTCTTCCAGATCTTCTTAGATTAGGTGAGCTGAAGTGAGTCTTTTTCCCAAGTAGGCTTCAAAGCTTGTAACAAAGGCATTGGAAGTAGCCTTCTGTTCTTCAGCTTTTTGATCATCAGGCAAGTTACTGGGTGTGGAAGTGGATGGATTAGAAGTAGATTCCTTTTGTTGTTGAGATGAAGCAATAAATCTAGTGGATCTTGGTTGATCTCTAAATGACAGAAAATCATCCTCTTCAGTAATAAAGGCATTTTCCACAGAGTGAGTTTCTGATGGAAATTTGTAAGCCTCAATGACTTGAGGTCCGCTCAAGTTTCTGCTTCTCTCATCCAGTTCAAGAGCTTCAATTTTTGCTATCATTATGTCTAAGCTTGTGCTCTCTAGATCAAGTGTGTTTTTTCAGCATGGTCACATTATGCTTCCAACTTTCAGGCAGACTGTGTAGCATCTTCTTATTCATCTCTTTTTCTTTGTAGGTGACCCCCATTATCTTCAGATCATTTACCAGTTAGACAAATCTATGAAGATGTTCTGAGATAGATTCTCCTTTGGTATGACGGAAGGTTTCATATTAATTAATCAGTTTGTCTTTATTAATCTCAATAACCTCACTGCTCCCTTCACACATTATCTATAGTGCATCCCATACACCTTTTGCCATGCTGTATTTCTCTAATCTTTTGAGTACATCCATCTTCAAGGATTGAGTTAGAATTGAGTAGGCCTTAAGATCAATCTTAATCTTCTTATAATCATCATCATCAAGATTAAGATTTGGATCCTCAATGGGGATTCTGACTGTCTTGTACTATGCAACTTGGTCAACATTCAATGAAACTGGAATGTAAGGCCCTTTACATATTTATAACCAATAGTCCGGATCTATACCTGTAATATAGTTCATAAACCTGATTTTCCATTGCTTAAACTCAGATTTGTGTTTAAGCATTAGAGGTTTAGAAGCATGACCAAGTTCAGAAAAGTTATTAGAATCCATGGTTTGTAAACTGATTTTAGGTCTTTGAATATTATTTAGATTAATTTTATGTCCAAGTGTCCAAACAGTCCACGATTTTCAGTAATCAGTATATAGAATGAGTTCTACAAACGATAGCAGTCATTGGGGTTTTCTTGAGCTATAGCACTTTCTTTTTGGTTCTGTTTTGTTGATTTTTTTATGCATTTTGTTTGTGTTCAATCATAGATCTAAATGCTACTAACGATTTTCAGTATGTTCTTGTTGTAGATAAGTGAAAGAAGATGAAGTTTTTTGGTTTTTAAAGCTGCATACTCATTAACAACCGAGACTTGTTAATAAGCAACTCAATCACAAGATCAATCAATTTTCAGCCAAGATCTGAGCAGATCTTAGGATGAACCCGAGAACCAAAGCTCCGATACCAATTGACTACGTCCGAGAATGATATTCTATGTTGATGTGATGTCAACAAGGATCGAATATAAAGATTGAGTCAATGATTAAGTAGCGGAAATACTAAATCAAAGAACATTAAATGTTGTAAAGATACTCGTAAGTGGTTGTATATTGATTGGTGAACAAACAAGTTACAACGGGTTCTAGGGTTTTAAAGAACAGTGAAAAGAAAACCTTAGAACTACGTAACTTGAGTACTAGCTATCTTGATGAATGAAAAACTTACATATGATGGATATTCTATTCTATTTATAGGCTGACATAAAACCTGTACAAAAAGACTAAACTACCCTGACAACTATAACAGAATACTAGTCTAAGTACAAAAGTCTTTAACCGCATTAGTTGTTAAACATCCGTATTAACTAATACGGATGCCTTGGGCTTCATCAGCATTTCTTGTTTTGTCTTCAACATTAAGTGTATGGTCATCAGCATTGACAAATACGGATGAGCAAACACTTGTCAGCATTTCTTCAGTGCATCCGCATTGATAAATGCGGATGAACAAATACTTTGCAAAATTTGTTCTGACTATCAGCATTTGTATATACGGAAGAACAAATACTTGTCAACATTTATTACTTGTTCATCCGCATATACAAATGCGGATAGTCAACACTTAGCTTCATTTCTTCATCCGCATTTGTCTTGGACTTGCGGGAATCTGCCAACAGAACAACCATCATCCATCACTTGAATTGGCATGTACGATCCTTTCAGGGTCTAACAAATTCGACGATGATAATGAAATTAACCATAGGACTTTGCTTCCCCATGATCAATCGAGAGTGTAGAAGTTAGAATCGCCTAAAATGGTTACGGATTCGATGAGTACAAGTTTGAACTAGTGTTGTGACTAGGTATGATTAGTTGTGGTCTTTTGTATGTGTTCTTTGTGAAATTGAAGTTACAGGGAGTTGGAAGAGGCCAAGACGAACCTTTCCTTTTTATTAAACGGCTTTGATTAGAATCGTTTCGTGTTCAGGAGTTCGAGTTGTGTTCGGGGGTTTAGGTTGGAGTTCGAACTATAAATTACAGCTTCAAGTGAAATTAAACGTATCAATGATTTCTAATTGATTATGCGAATGTATATGCTCGATTAATTGTGTTATTAACATTATTTATTACCAAAACAGCTTTGTTTTATGACGCGGTTCGGTTCTTGTGTTTAAGGTAATCAATACACATTAAAGATCAAGTTTGACCCATGTTTAGGTTCGAAACAGGTTCGCAAATCGATTGGGGGTGGTTTGGGGTTGAAAAATTGGGTTTTAGAGGGTTTATTGGTGTCGTCGGAGCCGCGCCGATCCCTTTCCAGCCGGCCACCGGAAAAACGGGGGTGGAGAAGGGGGGGGGGTTTGTTTTATAAAGTTTCACTTTTGGTCCCTGTGGTTTCTATTTGTTTAAGTTTTGTAATTATCCATTTAAACTAGTTTTAAAAATTAAATTTTTTATCCCCTAACTTATCAAAACTCTAATCTAATAATAAAATCTATTTGTGTAAATTAATATCAACTTTATAACTAATAATAAAATCTATTTGTATAAATTAATATCAACTTTATAACCTTTATAAGTTTTATAAAACTTTAGATGTCAGTTAATTATTTCTAATTAATAATATTTTTGACAATGAAACCTTATAATTTCATAAGAATTTATAGACTACCACTCATTTAAGTGCTATGTTCAATGAATTTAAATATATTATTTCACAATAATTAGTTAATAAACTATTTATCACATGAATGATCCAAGTGATTTTATTTTTGACATAAATAATCCTTACAAGAATAACAAAAGTTAACGACTAACTAACGAGCACACGAACTGTCACAGTCTCCCCAACTTTAAGAAATTTCATCCCGAAATTAATGATATAGTAAGCAAACAAATTAGGATGTTTCTTCCTCATATAATCCTTGTGTTCCCAGGTAAACTTGGCTCCATGTTTATTTTCCCAATGAACTTTGAAGATCAGTGTGGTAGTGGTTCGGGTCTTCTTCATTGTTCGATCCATGATCTCCACGGGCTTCTTAACAAAATGCAAAGGAATTGTCGATTTGGACTTCATCCAAAGGAAGATGTAGGCTTTCGTCGGCCAAGCATTTTCTTATATCTGAGACATGAAAAACAGGATGTACCCCGCCAAGTTCAGAGGGTAGTTCTAGATTATAAGCCACTTTTCCGATCCTTTTTAGGATTTTGAAATGTCCTACAAACTGTGGAGCTAATTTACCCTTCTTCCGAAAGCGAACAACTCCCTTTCATAGTGAGATTTAAGAAGAACCATATTACCAACCTGGAATTCTATCGACTTGCATCTTTTATCCGCATAACTCTTTTATCGACTTCTAGCCACCTCAAGATTGTCATGGATTTTAGAAATTTAATCGGTCGTTTCTTGAATAAGTTCAGGACCGGTAATGAATTTTTCACGGATGTCCGTCCAACAAATCGGAGATTGGCATTTATGACTGTAAAGTGCTTCGAAAGGTGCCATCTTGATGCTTGAGTGATAACTGTTATTATAAAAAAATTCTACTAATGGTAAATACGTATCCCAGTCACCACCAAAATGAAGGACACAAAGACGTAGCAAATCCTCGGGAGTCTGGATAGTTCGCTTAGTTTGATCATCCGTCTGAGGATGGTAAGTTGTGCTTAAATCCAGTTGAGTACCCAAGAGTTTTTGCATTGATGACCAAAAGTGCGAATTGAAACGGGCATCTCGATCAGATATGATGTGTAATGGTAAACCATGACGACTCACAATCTCATCAATGTAGATACGAGCCAACTCTGAAGTTTCATAAAAGTCATGTATAGGTATGAAATGCGCTATTTTGTTCAGACGGTCAATGATCATGAAGATACTATCATGTCCGCGAGGAGTACGAGGTAACTTGGTTATGAAATCCATGGATATGTGTTCCTATTTCCACATAGGGATTTCAGGTTTCTCCAATAATCCATTGGGACGTTGGTGCTCTACTTTGACCTTTGCACACGTAAGGCATTTGACTACGTAAGAACCAATATCCTTCTTCATCCCTGGCCACCAGTGTTGTCTATGTAGGTCCATATACATCTTATTTTACCTAGGATGAATGGAATAGCGAGTTTGATGAGCTTCGTTCATGATGAAAGTATGAAGATCATCATGATTAGGAACCCAGAGTCAATTTAAGAAATATAACATACCATTCGGTTTTGTTTCAAGCTATAAACGAAGACCATACGTTAATTCTTCATCCACTTTTCCATCAGCTACAGCAGCTTGCTGAGCTTCGTGAAACTGATACTCAAGGTCGCTATCAATCCTTATATTTTGAAGCATAACAGCAGGCTTGTTGACATCTACGTGAATCTCAACGTCAAACTCTTCCAGGGTGTTAAACCATTGTCGTCGATCTCGTATTGCCTGAAGTGAGACGGTCTTACTATGGACCTTGCGACTTAATGCATCGGCTACAACATTCGCTTTTCCTGGTTGATAACGAATGTCACATTCGGAGTCACTAATCAACTCAACCCAACGACGTTGCCTCATGTTGAGATCTTTTGACTGAAAACGTGTTGAAGGCTTTTATGATCAGTATAGACTATGCATTCTGTCCCATAAAGGTAATGCCTCCAAATTTTTAAGGCAAACACCACAACACCAAGTTCAAGATCATGGGTCATGTAATTCATTTCATGAACCTTCAATTGCCTTAAAGAATAGGCTACGACTTTTCCTCATTGCATGAGAACACAACCAAGGCCTTTACTAGATGCATCGCAATATTAGTGAAATCATCATTCCCTTCAGGAAGAATGAGAATAGGAGCATTACATAATTTGTGTTTGAGGGTCTCGAAAGCCTCTTCTTCCTCATGCCCCCACTCGAATGGTTTATTTTTTTGGGTTAAGGACCTAAGTGGTTTCGCAATCCTTTAGAAATTTGCTACAAAATGCCGTTAGTAACCCGCTAGTCCAAGGAAAAAACAAACCTCGGTTGGAGTTTTAGAGACACACTAATTTCTCACAGCTTCTACCTTAGCAGGATCAACATGATTTCTTTGGCTATTCACCATATGACCTAAAAATTGGACTTCCTCAAGCCAAAATTCGCACATTGAAAAACTTTGTGTATAAGTGTTCTTTCTTTAAAAGCTCAAGAACTTGTCGAAAGTGGAGCTTATGATCAGCTTTAGTCTTTGAGTAAATAAGGATATCATTGATGAACACAATCACGAACTTGTCAAGGTAGGGTTTGCATACCCGGTTCATGAGATCCACAAAGACGATAAGAGAATTAGTCAAACTAAAAGGCATAACCATAAATTCATAGTGCCCATAACGAGTGCAAAATGCGGTTTTTATAATATCATTGTCATGGACTCGTAGTTGGTGATAACCAGAACGTAGATCGATTTTTGAGAATTGAGTGGCTTCTTGAAGTTTGTCAAAAAGATCATCGATTCGAGGAAGAGGGTATCGGTTTTTGATAGTGAGTTTGTTGAGTTCCTGTAGGATTAGTTTTGTCACTTAGAACTTGGTTTTCTCTCAACTCACTAATACCACACTCGGATCAGATGAAGCAGAGTCTTATCTAAGAGCTGATAATAATATACTAAGTAGCAGAAAAGCACACAGATATAGTTTTCAAGATACTTGTATATATTACTTCTCAACTCAAAGTGTTACAAGACTCTTGCAAGCATTTTTTATGAGTTACAATGAGAAACTATATATACTACTATCTACAGCCGGATATACTTTGATACCAGCTAGAAGCCTATGACCAAAGCATATACTATAATGCTAGAGTTAAGGTATCTTAGATAAAGTATTATCTAAGATATAGTAGTCATGACATGTCCACGACTTACCTTTTGTTACTAACTTAAGTTGGTAACTATACTACCTAATAAAGGTAAACAGTGGAATAAAGTATGGTCTGTTGGGTCTGAAGGATAGTCTAATATTATCAACACAGTCAAAGTCAACAAAGTCAATGTCAACGGTCAAAGTCAATGCAACAGTCAACTCGACGCGTTCGGGACGAAGATTAGAGACAAGACGTTGAAGATATATTTGTCTAGGATGTTTATTGTTAATAAATATATTTTGTGTCGATAAAATATATTTAATCTTGTTTTTAGACATTTTGGGGTTTAATTGTAATTTTTAATTGTCATAGTTTAGGGTCCTAAATGTCATTATTAAATTGTCATTTTACTATAAATAGTAAAGTATGGCAATTAGGGTTTTTAAGCTTGGAGGAGCTAGTGATTAGGGTTTCCACTTTCAAATTATTTTGTAATCATATTTTTGGATCAAACAAAGGGTTTTGAGTGTGTTCTTGAGATGTTCTTCATTGTTCATCTTATTTTGTGGTGTTTGATCTAAAATCTTCATTTTTGTCTTCTCAGCTTCATAACCCTCAGCTCTTATACCCTCAGCAGCATACATAGCTTCCTCAGCGACAACCTGTTTCTCAACAACATCCCTAGGCACCTGC
>BJCO01465976.1:0-11118 GCA_018326465.1 Flaveria floridana
CGGTTGATGTCACTGTCAAGTGACATCATCACCCATCCTTTTGCCGCCTATAAAAGGATGGTGAACCATGCTGTATTAGGTGCCGAAACGTGTAATGTTATAGAAAATCTTCTTTTTCACAGAACTTCTCTCTCTCTTTATGTTTGTACTTTTACATGTAAAATATTTTGTGTTCTTGCTTTAATTGCTAATTTCGTGCTAAATCCGCTGCAAAAACAATCTGATTGATCAAACTAGAGGCTGAGATCCTGTCATGCAGGGATACCGTTTTACAGCTGATAACCACCGGCAACCACCACGATAGCCGCTGCAAAGGGGCTGTGATGCTGCCGAGAACAGGCTGCTGTTTTGCAGTCTTGTTTCATTTCTGTGTTGCGGCATTAATTGAGAAAGAGGTACCAAAAAACAATTTGTTCTTTGTTACTTCAGTTTCTTGGTTGTTTAGTTATTGTTCCGTTGCGTAGCTACGATTATTGCTATTGATGTTGCTATCCTAATCTCGTTACTCGTTTTAGAAATCGATTAGAAATACCAACAAGTTCTTAAGACCCAAGTCGTAGTATTGTATTGATTTTTCTGCACTATCCACATCCTCGGGTCAGTCATATACGCGTAATACCTAACCGTTTTCAAGTCCCGAGGACCCAACGTAGCATCCTCAAGTAGTCTAGTTGTGGGAGAGCTTGGTTCAACTCACTTGCCATGTGTAAGTCGCTTTGAAGGGATTAATGAACAAGTTTGATGATCATCCGCCACACAAGTTATCATTCGAGTCCACACAAATCAAACAATGGCTTTAGTATCAAAGCTCTAATACAATTTCTGACCCACCGAATGGTGCTCTGACCATGCAAGAAGAATACAATTTCCGACCTACTGAATGGCGTTTTGACCATGCAACAAGCGTCAAGGGTTTACTCTTGCAGATTATCCATCTATAACCTCTAAATCTGTAAGAACTTTAAGGGGCGTGCATATTCAAATAATGCTATAATATTGTACTTGTGTTTCAAGTGATTAATTTCTAACTTAACTTGCAAACGTAGGATGACCAAAACGTAGTATTGGCGTTAGACGAGCAAAAAATGGGTATTATTTTCCTAACTTGTTCTGGTTCCAAACCGATCCTATAGGTACTGGTTTTAAGTCAAAAGTAGATTGAATTAAAACCAGTTCGGCTCGATTGGGGTTGTAGAACAGTTTTTTGACCGGCTTTTTTCCAATTTTTGACCGGTTAGGTTCTGATTTTAAACTGATATAAAAATGAGAAATGCAAACTCATTAGAAACCTACAGTTTTTATTACTTCCAAACTGGTTTCTATATGTACCAGTTCAAGTAGGCGCTTCCAGTTTCAATTCCTGTTCTTTTGTTCATCTCTAATTAGCGTCTATGATCCAATAATTGGCGTACGGTTGAGAGTTAATCTACTAGCCTTCTCTTTGAACGGTAAAGATCACTGATCTACAAGTTAATCACCGGTAAAGAAGTGATCATCTCTTCATTTCACCTTAAGATAGGTAAATTAGATAGCTATCGCCTTATATTTTTAGACCACCATTACTTCTCAATTTTTAGAATAGGAAAGCGATATACAAGGACTTCTTAATCAAATTGATCATTATTGCTAGAAAAGATATAACTTGTCTTATCTCTTGATCTTCTCTTGCGTTTGCAAGTTCTCTAAATGTGTGTTACAATAAGATGCATGGAAAGAGTTTAAATGTGCCATGGAGGGGTTTTGAGGCGTAACAAGTCAAGGCTGCCAAGACAAGTGCAAAAGGTAATCTACGGGTTAGACGGATTGGGTAACTCGTCATTATGGACCAGGTCGGGTTGCCCGTCACACTTTCTGATTTATTATTGTGTTGAACATGATCACAATAACATAAATAATTCCTTTTAACAGCCATTTAGTAGCATCTCACAAATTTCAACTGCTCTACCCATGACCTTTGTTTTAGTACAACTTCAACCCATTTGGCCACAAATTGCCATCTCTAACAATAACAAATAACAGGACAGGATAGGAATGATTCACTCTGTTTTCTCTACCTCAGACAATAGGGTCCGGTCCAGAAAAATTTTAGCATCACAAATCCCATTTCTCATATCCTCAAAATATGGATTGAAACACTCAGCAAAAAACAGCAATATTCATGAGTTTATTGAACAAAAAATAGAACAAACATACATCACCTGACGGCCAATACTACCAATAAGATGCACATCATAAAGTTATCACCCAACTATATTAAAAAAGGGACACTGCAATGATTTATAAGTTATGATAACCATCTCTTCAGAACTGAAGCATACCTTCTTCATTCCACTTTTGCATCACCAGAGCAACAACCACCACCATGGTGGTGGTGATGGTGGTGATGTTGGTGCTGATGTTGATTCTTCCCCTTCAACTGCTTCCTCATATCATATGCATCTTCTCCATCTGCGTAGTATTTTGCCTCTATGTCGTGGATCTTGTATCCTAAGGTCTCGGTATACAAATTGAAAGCTGCACGATTACTCTTCCTCACGTGCAATGATACATACTCAGCACCAAACACCTAGCAATTTAATTTCATTTTCAAACCATAATCTGATTATTACATTTGTAAGAAACAAGAATGAAGTACTTGTAAGAAACAAATATATACGCCTTAGCTAAATACAACTAAGAAGTTTCTGTGCTTAAGAGATAAAACATCTTTATTAGATGTGGTAATTCAAACCATCAACTTATACATAGTGTAATGTGTGTTATTATATCTTAATTATCTAATATCATCTCTAGGTAATCAAATGGGCCAAATCAAAAGGTGTAGTTAAACAAAGAAGCGGGTCAAACAGTATGAAAGCCATCCTAACCGTATCTTAATGCACAACCTACCAAACTACTTCACTTTCCCTAATCATATTTAGCACAAGAATGTAGCTTTGCTAGCTATGGATGAGATGTACTGTGTATGATTATGGTTATGTTTACAAATTTAACATACTGAACATTTACAGAAAGAACAAACAGTTTTGCATCAAGAACCATCTATTCTTTCAAGTTTTTAGTGCTATTTGATCTTTTAAAATTAGCATCTTTAGTTACACAAACGCAGACAGAACAGTGATTAACTACTATTTTCATGTTAAGTCTTTTCAAGTTAGTATCTTTAGTTACACAAAGCAGACAGAACAATCATTTACCATCTTATAATTCTACTATTTTCATGTTAAGTCTTTTCAAGTTAGAACAATCACATGATCGGTGAATCCACGAACACCTCCAAACACCCAATCAAACTAAACAAACCTACACTGCATCACACCTAATTCGAATTCAACACCTACATCCAGAACCCTAGAATACATCAACTCAAGCATACACCAAAGCAAATTATAATTCTAACACAAGTCACCAATCAATTAAAATCAAATCCATTTCTACACGTGGAACTAAGCACATAAAAAAAAAGAAAAAAAAAACAAGAAGAAGAAGAAGCATAATAAGGACCTGTTCCATGGCGTTTTGTGCAGCGGTCATGAGCTTAGTGGCGAGGCCGAGCTTACGGTGGGTACGGAGGACGGCGAGGGAGGTGATGTGGCCGTGACACTCGGTGGTCTCCTCCTCCATCTTGGCAAGCACGTAGCCGACGATCTTCCCACCGTAGTCTTCGGCCACGTAGAGGAGATGGGGCCAAGAGAGGATGTGGTAGAAGTAGTACTTCATCTGGTAGTTTTCAGGGAGGCAGAAGAGGTTGCACGCCTGCATTGCCAGCAGGTCGTCCATTGTTGCCTTGCGTATGCACACCATCTCTCTCTTTGATTAGGGTTTTGTTTGGTCGAAGAAGAAGATGAGGAGTTACAGATTTGGTTTGGACCAAAGGGGAAGAAATTAGATTTGTGATATATTGTATTGTATCATCTAATAAATTAAGAATTTTTTTTTATCATTTTCTTATTTGATAATATTTGAATGATTAAGTGCTTAACCAATAAAAGGTCTGAATCATTAAGGGGCTGTTTGACAGTATCTGAATAATTAAGTGCTGAACCAATAAGAGGTCTGAACCATTAAGTGTTGAACCATTAAGAGCTAGTATATCGCTTAACTATTCAAAGTCAAATGTCTGACCAATTCAGATAAGAGGTATTAACCATTCAGCGTTAGACCTCTTAACCATTCAGCATTAGTATAATGTTTAACCATTCAGAGACAAATGTGTTAACCATTCAGACATTTGCTCGCGAAACAAACAGTGTGAACCATTAAGTAATGAACCATTCAGCATCTAAACCATTAAGAGGCTGGTTAATAGACTGTCAAATAGCCCCCAGGTGCTGAACTATTAAGAGGACTGAATCATTAAAAGCTAGTATATCGCTTAACTATTCAAAGGCAAATATTTGACCAATTCAAATAAGAGATCTTAACCATTCAGCATTGGACCTCTTAACCATTCAGCATTAGTATAATACTTAACCATTCAAAGGCAAATCTTTTAACCATTCAGACATTTGCTCACGAAACAAATAGTCTGAACCATTGTTGAATCATTCAGACATCTGAACTGTTAAGAGCCTGCCAAACAGCCCCTTAATCCATTTTTTTTACTATTTACATATTAATTTTCCTTTCAAAAATGTAGTATAGTAATTAAAACACTCATACAAATTTCTCTTTTTTATTAAAAATGAATTCTTATCTAGATTTTTTTAAAATCAAACTATCTTTTTTAAAAATAGATTTACTAAGGAAATTAAAAATCACATCTTTTGATTAAAACCGAAATAGTAAAACAACAAAAAATTTATATAATATGAAATTTTTTAAAAAAGTATACGTTTTTTAAATAAAATATTTTAAATCATTTTGTTTTAAGAATTATAAAAAAGTAATTTTAAAAAAATCAGTCTTATTAAAACAACCAGAATAATTAAAAACCAGAGTTTTTGAAAACTAAATTTATATAAAAAATATCTTTTATAAAAATATTAAAACGAATGTTTAAAAATAAACTATTTAGATAAAAGGGTTTAAAATGGTATAATTATTTTATTTCCTCAATTATTACGTATATATAATTTTAATTTTATTTTATATTAAAATATTATACTGTAACTATTCATGTTTATTGATAATTATAATTTGTTTAATGAATGGTTTTTAGCCTATCGATCGATCGATTTATCTATCTAAAAAACTAAAATAAACGTGACACGAGTGTAAAACTCATCATACTAATTTTCTCATTTCTCTATATTATTAATAATAATATTGAACACTAATAATATTACTCATACCATTTTCAAATCAAAAAATATATAACTTAATAAATTAAAACCCTATATTTTTATTAAAAGCACACTTTTTAAAAACAAAAGTTTTATAAAATATAGAATACAACGAACTATTTTTTAATTCATTTTTAATAAAATATTTAAAAATCATAGTTATTTAATAAAATAAAAGTTTAAGAAAAGTGCATCATTGTTTGTTTACTTAAAGTAACTATTTATACGTAATTATAATCTTATTTTATATTCAAACATGATTTTAGCATAAATTTTTATTACTAATTATTTAATATTTTATTTATTCAATCCGTATAATACACCGGGACTAACCTAGTATATATATATATATAAGAGTAAATTCACCATTTTAACACCTTTTGACGACATTAATAATTCGTTTAGGGCGTGTTAGAGGGACATCAAGCTTGATGACAAGACGTCTAGAATACGACGCGTAAGCCTCTTCACAAGCCGGGTTCCCTTTAGTCAACCAGCTATTTTTGAACTTTGTCAAATCATTCATTCAAGTATAGTCATGGTTATAAAGATGTATATGCTTACTAGAGTATATTAGTAGTCAATGGCTTTACGACACGCTTTTAATTCTTTTAATGGGTTGTATCGCCCTTTATAAGTCATAAGTCATAAGTCATTTGGTTTTGTACAATTTGAATATTTATTTAACTTTTTTTTTAACAATGTATTATTCTTCGATAATCATGTTATTTGTATTTATTAATTTTTTAAACAATTGTAATATTACAACAATATGTGAGCCAATTATATGACATGAAGGTATATATTGTAAAAACCTAATATATAAACCGTTATGCATTAATTAATTTTATCGTTCATTTATCTGTTTAATCGATTACATTAAAATGTTAACGATGTCGATCTAGGACCACAACTATCTTTTCAGTGGGGAGGGTTATAAATATTTCGACAGCGAGGATTTTAACTATTACGGTGGTGACAATTGTAAATATTGTGACGGATATGGTTCCAACAACTATGTCAGTGATGGCAATAAGAACAACGATAATGGTATATACCCACATATATCGGAGTAATCATCTACAAGCAACATCATTTATCAATCTACGGATCCGGTAATGGTTTTTGTAATTTATCCGACAAATCGTATCAATTAAAAATATCATTTTCTCACAAAATCTATTGTATGTTCATTAATTTCAATGTTGTAAAAATCACTAGGCGCTAGTCGGACGACGAGGTAGGGACTAGAGATTAGTCAGGACTAATCGGGATTAATCGGATTGGAATTTTCATATATAATTTTTAATTTTATATATAAATACACACATTATATTTTTAATTTTAAAATGTTCAGTTTTATGTATAAATACACATATTTGGCCGGAATTTCCAAGTTTTTGCCAGATTTTTCAAGTTTTGGCTGGATTTTTTGAAAGTCACCGGAATCTCGCCGGAACTTCGCCGGAACCGTACCGGAAATTCGCCAGAATCACATATTTTTGGCCGATTAAGACCGCCTAAGTCCGATTTTGACCACCGTTAACCGACTACCGATTATTGGCTCCGATTACATGAAATCGCCACGGTTGCCCTCCGATTCCCGATTCTTCGCCGATTAATCGGCGTCTAGCATCGATTTTTCCAACACTGATTAATTTACAATTGATAATCAAGTATCCATTGAGTTTAATAGAGAAAAATGCCCATCAATTGGGATTAAATTAGTGAAAGTAAGGTCGATGCTTCCGGTGATCTATTTAAAAGAGAATGTTAATCTATGATTTTTATGTTTGAGCCGATTTCATTAAAGAGGACTCCAATAGCTGTTGTTGAGAGAATGAGCCAAATGAAGATATTGATGTTGGATAGACAAAGAATAAAAGAAACTATAGCATTCTCTAACATGATCAAAGCTATCATGAATCCTGCATTAGCAGAACCATCGGCTACTCCAGAGCCTCAGCCAGCAGAATCTTTACAACCACCACCATCATCTAATCCTTGAATTACTTAGGTTGCATAATCTACAAGGGGAGTATTGTCGGACCCTAAAAGGATCATGCATTTCAATTCAAGTGATAGTTGGTTAGCGTTTCTGGGTAGCAAAAATATTACAAGTGTTGATGTAATACGGGTGAAGAAAAACAACATAAGTGTTGAACCAATGCGAGTAAGTTCAACTTGATGTGGGTGAAGATATAAAGCAATGTTTTCACGCCCGGATCGGACCAGCCGGTCCAACCGGTCCGATCGGGATTCGGTGAGATGAGCGGTCCGATCTACCCTGACTCGTTTAGTATTGACAAAACCGGCCGGTTGAAAACGAGTCGCCGGTTGAATCGGAAAACCGATCGTCCGGTCGGAGCGGTGTACATGAACCTTCTGTTTTATGCTCATTTTTGTCAGATCTACACCCGACGGCTTTGATTTGTGCCATCAAATGAAGCTATGGTTCAAGATGAACGAAGCGACTGTTCAAGATGAAGACGCAGGTGGTTGTTCAGTGAAGCAGGTAGTGGTTCTGTGAAGCAGTTGTGACTATGAGAATAACAAAAGATAGAGTGGAGAAGATGAAGATACAGATGGTTTTCAGGCTGTGACTTGTGACTGTGAGAATAAGAAACGAGAGAGCGGAGAAGAAAAGAAAATCAAAGAACAGAGATGCATAAATGAAAAGTAAAATAAATTAGGAAATTAAAAGGTCTGATATTATGATAAACTTTATTGGGAGCTGTGGAAGGTGGATACTGGATTACAACTGCCAATAATATTAAATAGAAAAACATTAATTATTATTACTATTTTATTAAATGGGATTAAAGATAAAAGTTTTATATATTTATATAATATTATATATATAATTTTTCCGGTTGTTAAATCCGGCCCGACCGGTCCGACCGGTCAGACCAGTGAACCAGTAGTGAGACCGATTCACTGTCCGATCTGATTCTGAAAACATTGATATAAAGACTAAGTATGATGATGCGAATGGTGAGTCAATGCTGATGACTCACCAATGTGGAAGAAGAAAACGTAATGCAGCTAAGTTATTGTCATCCGCATCGAGTTAATGCTAATGAACAAAATCCAATGCGTTTGTTCAAGTCTTTCAATGCAGATGACACTTTGTCCGCATAACTGAATGCGGATGAACAAAGTAAATGAGAATGAAGACTACTTGAATGCGAAAACTATTTTATTTTTACCTTTTGACTTATAACTTTTTGCCATATGTTAGGACTTTAAATGGAAAGTTAGAATTCACATTTTAAAACCCCTAACAACCATATTATCATACTTTATATTTTAAGCAACTTATCAATATAAAAAAGAGAACTTTATTAGTATTATCATCTGCTTAATTTGATTATTAATTATTATAATTCCGCTATAATGATTCAATAATCAACATATTCGATCTGATCAAATCTCACCCAGACACAATTATTACCTGAAATTTAATAAAAAATATATAAAAAACAAAAAAAGTATTTAAAATGTATCACAAAAAACCATAAATAACATTTAAAATAGTTGTTGACTTATGTGAAAACAACCATTTAAAGCCTAGTTATTTAGTACATGTGTAAACCACTTTTTATATATGTGTAAAGTTATCATTCACACATGAAGTTAACGTTTACTTATGTCTAAAACTTACTATTTACATATAATAATATGATTATAACTTTTTCTGGTCTCTTTAACACTTATGTAAGTAACTTCTACACATGTGTAAATTCCCTTTTACACTAATGTAAAAGTCAATTTTACACATGTGTAAAGTCAATTATATATCAAACAATCTATATATTTAAATTTAAACGCCTTTTATAAATTTTATTTATAATAAAAAGGGCATGTACATTTATAAATAATCAAAATATGTTTATTTAACATGAAAACCTTATTACACATACGAAATACAAACAAATGGCCATGTTATAAACGTTTTCAAAATTTCCATATGATATCAGCATATAAGTGTGTGAAGAACCAATAATGAAGCAAACTTTTGATATCATGTAGCCCCTTATGATATCAATCGTATAACTTGTTGATTTTGCTTTAGATTATTATTCAAAATAGTTGAACTATCTCAAAAAGATTAAATCTTAATATATAATGCTTGAATGCGAATCTAATTTGAAAGAAGATGGAAAGTTGGTTTATTAAAAGGCCTTTTTATACATGTGTAACACGCTGCTGTAAACATGTATAAATAGCAATTTTAATAGATTAAGAAATAATTTATTTAATTCGCAAAACTACACTCTTATGGCTTCCTTTTTATAGATTTTTTTTTTAAAATTGGTACTTTTTTTAAAATGGAGTTGACAAGGGGGGCATTTCTCGGTGAGTGGTGACATAAGGGGTACCTGCCCCTGGCAGTGGCAGTGGCGGGTTCTGCTACTTTAACTGTCAGCCAACTTGTCTCATGTGATTAAAGTGACTAAAATGTACCTGCGTGATGTGATGTGACTATGGAGAACTCGCCCTTGACAAGGGCGGGTTCTCAAATAAACTTCATCCACTCATTTAACCTAACCACTCACCCATTATACTTATAAATCAAACGGACTCATTCAAATTATAACACCAAATTCACATTTTAAAAAAAACCTACTTATTATCATGTCTCGTCTTTATTTTCTACAAATATATTAGGATGGTGATATTTCATTTGAAAATGGAAATATCATATGTGATGTTTCTACTAGAAGTTCAACTATTATTCTTCGTAATAGAGTTTCATACGAAGAGTTTGTAGATTTGATTTATAATCATCTTCAGGTTCAAAAAGAGTATTATAATCTGAAATTAAAAATATATTACTCATATGATGGTTTTTCTTAAAGTTCTGAAATTTTCAGTGACTCAAGTCTAGATGTCTTGTATTATTTGGGAAAAAATGTTGAAAATTTTCGAGAAAATGTTTATGCTATCATTGAGCCAAAAATGTGTGTACAACAATCCAATTATATGGATCTCATACGCGATTTCTCCGTATCATAAGCACCCGATCCGTCAAGAAATTCTTATCATCAAGGCAATGTAAGATCGCATGATTATCAAGCCAGTCCGTCAACCAATTCTCATCATCAAGTCGATGATGATAACGGAGGTTTTGATAACTCGGATGATGGTCGTTCAGACAGCAGTGAAGATACTGAACTCATTCCATCGCAAGAAGAATCAAGTGATGATGATAACAACAACTATGGAGTTTTAAAAAATTACAATTCTAGTGTTAATCTAGGATCTTACGGGGAGGGGAACTATTCTGAAGATCCTTAAGAGTTAAGAGATAATGAAGCTGCTGATTTTGACGATAAAGACCATATGAATATATGGAATGAAGAGTCAAAAGAAATTCGTTTTGGAATGTATTTTAAATCAAAAGATGAAGTGATGCAGGCAGTGCGGTTATGGAATCTTGCACGTAACAGAGAGGCTGTAGTAGTTGAAAGTAAACGTACAAGATGGAGAGTAAAGTGCTACAACACTAGTCCTAATTACAACAATAATCTTCATAGTGGTCCTCCATGTTCATGGTATGTTTATGCTTCCAAGAACCATGATCATCACATGTGGAGAATTTCAAGATGGGTGAATGCCCACAACTGCTTTGGTACTGTTGTTGGTAACAACAATAGAAGTTTCAAATACAGAGATATTGTTACCCGTATCATCCATTTTATTCGTCAAGATATTACTTTTCCCATCAAGCAAATTTGTAAGGCCCCGTTCCCGGGCACCTCACAGTTGGTCATTCATTGCACATAGAACATGTTAAACATACATTTAGTTTGCAGCGGAATTTAAAAAC
>BJCO01465978.1:0-10406 GCA_018326465.1 Flaveria floridana
TTCATATAGTGTCGTTCGATATGACTGTGTCTGAGATCCTGGTATGTCACACGCCTAACGGTAAAACCCCGTTCGTGGAAATTGAGGGTGTGACACAAAATTTACAGTTTTTACCTGATTAAGTCCCGTTTTTAATGAATAATTCTGTTTAAATCATAAATTTAACCCAAGTATCAACAAATCAGACTATTATGCCCATGATTTTCATTTTAGTGCTTGGAATTCTTTTTAATATGGTAACTTCCTATGCTTCACCATTTTAGAGAGATTTTACCACTTTTCGGGTTTCCAAATAAACTCATTTTGTCTCCTACTCCTTTCTTTTTACATTTCCAGCCATTATCACCAATTTAGAACATTTCATATTACCAAAGCAACTGAAAATAAGTCATAATTCTTAGATCTAACATGAAATACAATGAAATACATATATGTTGCTCTTAATAGGTGATTTACACCATTTACACATGTGTAAACCTTATAGATCACACCCAAACATCTCCTAATCATTTTTTAACTTTCATATCAGGTTTTAATGTTGTTTATAATCTGTTTTTGGGCAGGTTTCATGACTTGGTTGGGAGGGTTTTCAAACTTGTGCATAGATGGTGTTATATCATGTAAAAAGAGGGTTTTCTAGTTGTAATCTTGTGCTCTAACCAAAGATTTACTAACTTATCATAATGTATACATCATGTGATGTTAAGATCTCCCCAAGAACAAAATTTAAACCACAAGTTTCTGCTAGAACAAAGAAAGTAAGGCTTTTGATAGTTTATTGAGGTAAAACACAAGAAATAACTTGATTCGGGTGTGTTGAAGCTTTCCCTTTGAATGGTCCGTGAGTTTGAGAGTTTAGGAGGGCTAGAATAGATGGTAATTCTCAAAAATTAACTGGAGAACCTTGTTCTTGCAAGAATCATGCACAAGGATCCTTCAACGGGCACTTTCTTGCTTATATTGTGCTTGAATGATGTTGGATTACTTGTGTTCTTCTAGTTTTTCGCTGAAATTTGATAAATGTATGTGTGTGTTTTGGTTTGAGGCTAAGAGAAAGAGGGATGGAGTGTTTGAAAAGAGAGAAATTGTATGTATGGGAGAGTGTGGGAAGTGGAGTGTGGTTGTAGGTTGTGTGGGAAGAAAAGTAAGGTGTTGGATTGGTGGGATAGGTGGTGCGGCCGAGAGGGGTTAGTGGGGTATTTGTTTTTGTTTTTATTTTTTTTGTAAATTAATGTGTCATGTGGTTTTGTTGTGCAGTGTGGTATTTTAAGTGGTAATTTTAGTTAAGTGTTTTTAAGCATTAGATGTGTATATATGTATTTAATCCGTAAATTATGTGTGTGCGCACATAATTAATTGTTTTCAACTAGGTTCTACCATTTTAACATGTTTAGTTATATTTTCAGAACGCTAAATTATTCTACACTAAGGCTAGACTTAAAATTTATCTAAGGAAAATAGAACACAAAATAATAATAATCATAGAAGATATTAAGTAAGAGTAATAATAATATTACTCATATTATTAATAGTAATAATAATTGTAGGAGGTCAAAGTTTAGAATTATGACCTCGGGATCGGTTGTTACATTCTCCCACTGTTTAGAAACTTTAATCCCGAGATTTTGCTTCGATTAGATTTCCGGACGGGCGGGCTTGAAGAGGTGCAGATATTCCCTCCTCATTTCATCTTCATGTTCCCAAGTGAACTCAGGTCCTCGCTTGGAGTTCCATCTAACCTTCACCTTGGGTATACGACTTTGTCAAAGCTTCTTGACCAGTCGATCGGTAATCTCTATGGGTTCTTCTACAAATTTTAATTTATCATTGATTCTTACTTCCTTCAATGGCAATTCTAAGGCTTTTCTACCAGGCTCTTCTTTAGATTTGACACATGAAAGGTGTCATGTATGCAGCTCAATGCTTGAGGTAGCCTTATCTGATACGCTATCGGGCCAATTGTTGCCAATATTTCAAAGGTTCCAATATATCTTGGGCTTAGCTTGCCTTTCTTGCCAAATCTCACGGCTCCTTTCAACGGTGCGAGTTTTAACATTTTTTATCACCTACTTGGAACTCCATGGGTTTTCGTCTTTTGTCTACATATTTCTTTTAACGATCTCTGGTTGTTCTCAGTCACCTTTAATCTTAACTATTTTGTCTGTGGTATCCATCATGATGTCATGTCCTATCACTTGGCTATCACCAACCTCATTCCAACTCAATGGTGATTGACATTTCCTACCATATTGGGCTTCATACGGGGCCACTTTTATACTTCCATGGTAACTGTTGTTGTAGGAAAAACTTCACTAGGGGAAGGTGATTAACCCAGCTTCCACCAAAGTCAATCACACAAGCTCTTAGCGTGTCTTCCAGAGTTTGAATGGTTCTTTCGCTTTTCCCATTGGTTTGAGGGTGGTATGCGGTGCATAAATCAAGACGGGTGCCCAAAGCCTGTTGGAGAGACCTACAAACTTGCGATGTGAAGCGAGTATCACAGTCTGAGATAATCGAGAGCGGCACTCCATGCCGAGTTACTATTTCTTCAATGTATAGTTAGGATAACTTCTACAAATCGTCTCTCAAATTCGTAAGAAATGGCCTGATTTGTTAAGCTTATCCATAATTACCCAAATAGCATCATGTCCATGAAAGGTCCTTGGCAGTTTTGTAAGGAAGTCCATGGTGATGTTATCCCATTTCTGCTTAGGGATTTCAGGTTGTTGTAAAGTTCCTAACGGTTTTTGATTTTTGGCCTTTACCATTACGCATGTAAGACAATTTCCCACATAGGTGGTAATTGATTTCTCGATTCTGGGGCACCAGAATAGAGTCTTTATATCTTGAAACATCTTATCGCTTCCCAGGTGAATCGAGTACTTAGATTTATGGGCTTAATCTAAAATCACCTCTCTAAGTCCTCCATTCTTTGGTACACATGTTCTTCCCTCATACTTGTGTAAACCATCATTGCTTACCTCCAGACGCTTTTCCATTCCCATTAACAACTCATCAGACAGTTTATCCCCTTTTAGAGCTTCCTCTTATGCCTCTTTTAGTCTAGTGACTAGGTTAGTATACATGCTCATCCTTAAGGTGCAAACACAAAGGGGTTTCTCCCTATCCTTCCTACTCAGGGCATCGACCACTACATTTGCCTTTCCGGTATGATAGCGAATCTCACATTCATAATCGCTTAACAACTCTACCCATCTTCTTTGGCGCATGTTCAACATCTTTGATCAAGAATGTGTTACAGGCTTTTATGATTGGTATAGATAACACACTTAGTACCATAATGGTAGTGTCTTCATATCTTGAGTGCAAACACCATGGCATCTGATTTAAAATCGTGTGTCATGTAACATGCTCGTTCAGCAATCTGGACGCATAGGCGATCACCTTCTCTCGCTGTATTAGCACGTATTCAAATCCTTGACGTGTGGCGTCACAATAGACTACAAAGCCCTCAGTTCCCTCGGTAGGGCAAGGATAGGTGCCCTACATGGTTTTTCCTTCAACCTAGTAAAGGCTTCATCTTGTTCCTTTCCCCACTCATAAGCTGTATCCTTCTTGGTTAAAACGGTTAGTGGTTGTACCATTCATGAGAAGTCTTTGATAAACCTCCTATAATAACCAGCCAAACCAAGGAAATGTCTGATCTCGGTAGGTGTTCCTGGGATCTTCCAGTTCTTGATGGCCTCTATTTTTGCTGGGTCCACTTGAATTCCATCCTTATTCACTATATGCCCAAGAAAATGGATTTCACGCATCCAAAACTCGCATTTGGAGAACTTTACGTATAATTGCTCGTTATTGAGTTGTTCGAGAATTAGTCGGAGATGCTTCTCATGTTCTTCTTTGCTTCAGGAGTAGATCAAGATATCATCAATAAATACAATTACAAACTTGTCGGGTTGGAGGGAGTAATGGAATCAACTTCAGACCTTCTGATGTACCTCGTCGGTTGTTGAGGTCGAAAGTTAACCCACCTAGTATGGTACTCTCTCCTCAAAGCAGCCTCAAACCAGCCTGATACCTTATTCGGGTCAGCATACAACAACTTTAGGCATGCCAGCTGGTTGAGCTCAAAACCGGGAAGAGTCTTTAGATCATGTGGAAATCTAAAGTAGTCTATTCCCTTCTCCCTCTTCACTTCATAAACACTAAGATCCTCAGAGTATGTCCATGATATAATCTTGCCTGACACCCTGAGATGCTTCTTCACTTTGTAGAGCTTGGTGTAGGCACTCGGCTTTAGTGCAGTGCGCTGGGCTCGGATCTCTGCAAAACAAGCCGCCCATTCAGCCTTTTTCATATGAACATCAGCGTCTGAGGCTTGGGCTTGGCTTGATGATGTCTCTGCCTCCTTTTCCATCTGATCTATCTTCTCAAATGTATCACTACCGAGAGTACTACCCAAATTGGGAACCACATTTCCCTCTCGGTCAGTGTACTCTGGATAATGTTGGCTTGTGACGTCTTCAATCTCTATTTCATCCACATCATTAAGCTCATCATCACTAGCCACATCAACAGTAGGAGAGTCCTTGACAATCTCATCCGGGTTCAGCCGGAACATCTCAGCAAGTTGCTTATCAGTAAGGTCATGAATTATTTCTCCTTCTTCGGTAGTATAACTTACAGACCTCCTGACAATCCCTTGCAAATTAAGTATCATAGTTAATTGAGACTTGATTTGCTGTAGGGGAGAACATCATATTCATCTTGCTGAGATGTTTGATCTGCTTGAATTAAACATGTAAACACGTCAATAGATAGTAAGTAATCAAGACAATCAAACTTTTGATAATGAAGTATAATCATTAATTTACATAACATTAATACATGATTCAAGTACAAAGCTTTCATAAATACATACACATCTAAACTTTACTTTTGTCCTGAATCATGCTGGGATCTTCTGCAGTCAAGGAAGTAGGTGGGGCAGTGTATGATGCTCCTTGGTCTTGCCTTTTCTTCGTTCTTCTTTCTTGACCCTGAGCTGAGGCAGATGCAGCTGCATCGCCTTCTTCTTCATCATCATCATCCTGCCTTCCTCTTGGCCCTCCATCATCACTCTCCTCATCATCATCACTATCATCATCTTCACCACCATCATCATCATCGTCTCCTTCTCTGATCTTCAGAGGCTCATTCTTAGATCCTTTGAGCTTGAGCATGATGGTCTTATTGGCAGCCGCCAACTCTTCTAGCTTCTTTGCTGATTCTACCTTATGCTCTTGGAGTTGGGCAATCTGCTGAGCTTGCTGAGAGATCTGATGTGCTTGGGTAGCATTGAGCTCCACAAGCCAACGTATCTGTGTAGTCTTCACCTCATCAGCAGCCAACAGCTTCAGCACCATACGGTTCAGTGCTGAAAGCTGTTCCTCCACTCCAATGGGAGGAAGGGATGATCCTCTAGGGAGTATGGGATGGGATGATGGTCCGGCTTGGTGGCTGGTGGTGGTAGTTGTGGCTGTGGTGAATGTGGGTGGTGGTGAATGAATGGGTGGTGAAGTATGGGCTGTAGAAGTGGATGGTGGAGGTGTGGTAGTAGTAGTGGGTGTGGTGGTAGTACTAGCTAGTGTGGTAGTAGTGGTGGTGGCTATAGTGGTAGGGGTGGTGGCTGGAGTGGTAGAAGTGGTTGTAATCAAGGCAAATCTGGGCCTCTTCCCCTTCTTCCCGTAGGGGTGAGCCATCCTCTTCTTTTGTGTGCCCTTGGACACAGAGGCTCCCCCTTGGCTACTGGGCTCGTCTGGGGTGTATGATGGATTAGAAGTAGCCTCCCCAGACTCACCCTGGCGTCCACCAACTGCCCTAACACCTCTCTCAGTGGCTACAACCCGGCTCCCCACCGTTCGCACAAGAGGCTCCTCATCCGACTCCTCCTCCTCATCAGGTTGGAAGTCCTGATGGAATCCAGCAGTCTCAGCACCTCCTTAGGTGGATGGTGGAGATGTCACATTAGTAGCAGTGGCCCTAGATTGGGTGGGGCCAGTATCTCCACCATCACCACTGTCATCATCATCGGAGTCATCAGCCGGGAGCAAAATCTGCTCAGTGTCCTAGTCGCTATCATCGTGGCACCACTTTCGCCGAGCTGGCGCCACATACTCCTCTCGGGCTAGATACCCAAACAGTCGTCTTACCGGGGGCTTCACCTGCTTGCCCCGGTAAACCTTCATCCATCCTAGAGTGGTACCATCCATCACCTCCAGAACCACAGCATCCTTCTTCTCATTTGGCAGCGAAGGGAGCTTCTGATCGATGATCATCTGCATAAAGTACGGATACATGCAGAAACTCTTTTTGCCCTTCGCCTCGATGTTCTCCACCAGATAGGTGAAGATCATCCTCGAGAAGCTAAATGGGTGATTCAGCACCAACGCCACTTAGGCATTCTGCATCTTGACAGATAGCTCATAGAAGCCTCCCTTTCTTGAGGCGATGCATCTTAATAGCACATGGGCAAGTACTTGAATTGGGGGCACAGGTTGCTCTTGTTGAGCACACCTGCGTTGATATCGCCCGAGTACTTTGCCCTCAGAAAACATCCTCGGACTGTCAGTGGATGTAGCCGTGTAGGGCAGTCAACATCGTCCCTAAACTCCAACACACTCCTGAG
The DNA here is from genome assembly GCA_018326465.1 of Flaveria floridana. Lineage (NCBI taxonomy): Eukaryota > Viridiplantae > Streptophyta > Magnoliopsida > Asterales > Asteraceae > Flaveria > Flaveria floridana. The sequence continues at coordinate 6,632 of BJCO01465978.1, forward strand.
ATCATCCTCAGTGAGCTCTATGTCCTCACCAAATATGGAGCTCCTGATACAGTGGGGCTCGGAGGACCTGTCAAAAATAACACTTTCCCAGAAATCCTGCTAGACTGAACGATATGGGGTGCACGGCGTCGAGATGGCACGAAATATCCTCGATCTCCGTAAGAATGTGATAATGCCGGAGAACTCAACCGCATTCCGTGAGGACAGATCCTGATGAGCACAAATGTTATGCTTTGTGCTCATAGTCCAACGACTTGCCATCTGTTACACAAAGTAAATAAACGTTAGTAATTGTCAATCAATGAAAATTTGATTCATTGGACTTGAAACTTTTGTTCTGTCGTGCGAATGGGCTGCGCGACTGAGATCTAGTCGTGCGAATAGCCTATGCGACTGAGATCTAGTCGTGCGAATGAGCTCATACGTACGACTGAGTCATGCGACTGGGCTTAGTCGTATGTTCTCTCATGTGTTTACACTAGTCGTGCGAATGAACTCATACACATGGTTCAGACGTGCGATTTAGCCATTTATCCATCTCAGTCGTGCGATTGAGCCATTTGCATAGCTCAGTCATGCGATTGAAGTTCATCAGGTTGTCCATTCGCATGACAGACTGTTATGTTTTTCAAATTCAAATTTTTAGCAAAAATTGTTCAAATTTTTAGCAAAAATTGATGTTAGACGTTGTGGTTTGGCTCATTAGTTTCGCAAATGTCCGACATGACACCTAATATCTTTTATTTGATCAAGATACTTAGTTTTATCAGATTATTAGGTGACTAAGTCTCGGTTATGGTTAGGTCTCAAATTTGATCATTTTGGGCACAAATCGATTGATCTTTGGATTGTACATCGTCACGCATTACCTGGATAAACACTTCTAATCGTCAGATAACAATAATCAGTGGTCTGAACAATAAAATGAAAAACGGACAGAGTAATGGTGCTTTTGTGTGTTTGAGAGCGATTGAGGAGAGAATGAGAATGCGGGACCAACTCCCCCTCTATTTATACTAGGGTTTCCTCCGGACGTGCGACTGAACCTAGTCGCATACTTGATTCGTGCGATTGAGGGTCAGTCGTGCGACTGGCACATTCGGTCACCTCCAATCGTGCGATTGAAGATCAGTCGTGTGACTGTCACAGTCGGTCACCTCCATTCGTGCGAATGGGCTCATACGTATGGTCCAATCGTACGGCTGGTCCATACTCATGGTCTAGTCATGAGAATGGCTAATACTTATGATTTTGACTTTATGACCATTTAACACTTAGCCCTATCAAAATTTATAAGACATTCTGACCAGTGATCATCTCAGACATGATCATTTTAACTTAGAAAAGTGTGGATCACCTCAGACGTGACCCTTTTAACATTTGAAAACCCGTTTGGTCACCTCAGACGTGACCCTTTTAAGTGATTCAATCCCGGATAGAATTCCAATGCATAGTCTGACATTTAATAACTAAGCTGAATAAATACTAAACAAATTAAATAGCTTGAGCTAAAAGGCAAAACTAAAACTTATTTTTGTAAGTTTTTGTGAGGTTGAAATCCTAAGACAAGTATCTATCAGATTTTCCTTTGTAGAGAGTATAGTATCAACTTAAGTTAATCATAACCGAAACAATTCATTATGGAATCAAACAGGTTTATCAAATCACTTGGGACATTTTACCAAAGCCTTTTTGATGCTGGATGCTTGTTTTCATCAAGAGTCATAAGCAAGTTTAGGAAATCATCCTAGTACTGTAAGATACACACAATGATTTGGACTTTCAAGACTTGCAGCTCACAATGATTGTCAGTATAATTGTCCTCTTATATCCATACACAGATTTTTGACACACATTGGTGATGATTTAGGTTTAATTATTTTAACAAGCATTTGTGTATCCCACACTTATATGGTAATCAACATTCCTCAGGAGATTTTTAAGCGGTCTACGGGTGTTTTGACAAGAAGAAACTATTCTATGAGCTTTCAAAGAGATGCAAAGCCTCAGGTCAGTGCCATCGCACAGCAGAGAGGCGCAAACAACAATGAATTCTAGAATATTTAGGTTCTGCTTATCCTCTGGTCAGTGCTACCGCACAGTAGAGAGGCACACAACCTATCTTCTTGTTTGAGCAATTTTATTTTTTTGCACAGATCTCATCGACAACATAGGTTATTAGCTTGGTTGCTTTTTGCATTTGTATGTGCTTTGCTCATTTTTTTGGTCATCCGCACACATTTGTGGCGTTTATTTTGCTCGTCACCCCTTATTGGAACTTCGTTGATTGTGTTAACCAGGGATAAGATGATAACCCACAGCCTGTCGAACAACTTAGTTTAAGCTTGAACTTACCAATGAAGTCTACTTATCTATTGTGTTGAATCTACCGACACATCATCTTGTGATCTAGCAACCTCTAGGTCTAGTTTCTCTGTTTTACCTTAGTAGTAGCTAGTTTTACTATCATTTTTCCTTTGATATTGCTTAGACTTCTCAGACTTATACTTCGAATTTTGTATTTTAATCAGTTAAATTCTTTTAAAGTCCCAAACTCTTTGTTCCTGTGTGCTATCATTTTCCATAGTCATTGAATCAGTATCACAGATACGATCTCATTTCTATTAACTAGACTGTCCTCCTCACTCGTTTTTTTTTTGAGTAATTAAATAAAACAACTAATTTAATACTAAACTAACCCATTCTCCCCCTAAAATTCTAAAACCAAAAATCTTTTTGTGTTTTTGGATTTTTTAAGATAGGAAAATTAAAATAATAAAAATTAATGAAAATAAAAACTAAATGATTGTCGGACTATATTTTCATCTTCTGGAATTACTTAACATTTCTTTTTCGCACCATTGACCTCTAATAGATATAAAAATCTTGGTTTATCAAAAGGTTTAGTGTAGAGGTCGGCGCGTTGAATATCCGTGTTTATTTTAATCACATCAATTAATTTTTTTTTCATAGCAATCACGTATGAAATGATATTTTATGCCAATGTGTTTAGTCTTAGGGTGTTGAACAGGATTTTTTGTTACAGCTATGGCAGCAGAATTATCAACAAAGATAGGAGTGTTTGAAAATTGCAAACCGTAGTCCCGCATTTGCTGTTGTATCCAGATGATTTGTGAACAACTACTTGCAGCAACAACGTATTCAGCTTCATATGGTGATAGAGCAACAGATGTCTGCTTCTTGCATTGCCATGTGACTAAATGCCTTCCAAAGAACTGACACCTTGCTGATGTTGACTTGAAGTTCATCTTGCAGCCACCGTAGTCTGAATCACTATAAGCAGTTAGCTTAAATTCAACATCATGAGGATACCATAACCCCAGTGTTGGAGTACCCTTCAGATAATGAAAAATCCTTTTCACCCCGATCAGATGATTTACTTTTGATTTGGCTTGATATCTGGAGCATAGACATGTGGCGTACATGACATTTGAGGCAGTGAGATACATGAGAGATCCGATCATCCCACGATACATAGTGGCATCCACCAAATCCCTATTATCATCTGGTGCCACATCATGGTTTGTGGCAAGTGGGGTACCAGTAACAGTGACATTTTCCATATCAAATCGACTTAGAATGTCTCCAACATACTTAGTCTGATGTAGAAAAATACCGGTAGGTGTCTGATCCACCTATAAACCTAGGAAGAACTTCATCTCTCCCATGGCACTCATTTCAAATTCTGCCTTCATCACAGATTCGAATTCTTTACATAAATCTTCGTTTCGGGAACCGAAGATTATGTCATCCA
>BJCO01465979.1:0-12731 GCA_018326465.1 Flaveria floridana
TATTCATGTATTTGTGAAATTCTGAATTTGAATCTTTGTGATTTCTAATTGAATTTGTCAGTTTTAAGGTCCGACTTATATGTGTATGTGTGTGTATTTCAAATTTTGAATATGAATGTGTTGATATGTGACTCTGTTCGTTAGATTAAAGGCCTGAATTTTAGTGAAAGGTTGATTAATTCATCAGATCTAAAATGTCAAGAGATTATTTGCTTTAAACATTGATTGAGGGATGCTTTCACTCATACTGATAATAGATTATGGTTAAATATCTGTCTGTTAAGCCAAACTTTTGGTTCTGAATTTCCAGGACGACTGATTATATTTTGATGGCTTATTATGTTTCAAAAAGTTTATATGCACCAGGATGTAACAAAAGTTGGAATTTGTGATATGAAATTGTTAGGTAGCTACAGCTATAATTGGATATTTGTTTTACTCAGTAACGTGATTCAAAAAAAGAATTACAAAAAGATATATGTTTTACATTTAAGTTTCTTTTTTTGTGTATTATTGTTTCTCAAGCTATAAACATTATAAGTGAATTTACAATGCCATCAATTTTATTTCACGTAAAGAACCTTTTTTTACAACTCTTGTTTAATCCACATGAAACTTTACGTAATGAATCTGTCTGCTGCTTTGTTATATTTATTGAATAGCAGATCTCCTCCTTTAATCAAATAATTACCATATTGAGTAGCTTGAAGCCAGTGGCCTCAAGATGTAGTCAAGTGAGCCTAAAAGGTTAGCAAATAGAAATCTTTCTTGATTTTCTGATATATAATTAGCAAAATCAAGATGATTATAATTTCTAATGGCTATCTATTTTTTAAATGCTTCAAATATATCTCCGCTGCAGGTATCCTAATTATGGTGGCATGAGACTGGAACTACACATACGGTAGTTGTTTAAAACTAACTTTGGAGATTAGTAACAACAAATGGCCTTCTACTAATGAGGTCAGGTTTATCATTAACCATTGTCAAGAAGAAGGCTTTCAATTTGTTCTTGGTTCTCATTCTGTTTGGTAATTTTGTTTGTGATTAAGTGATAATCTATAATCTGTAACTAGATCTAAGAGATCTATAATCTATAACTAGAGCTATGATTGGATTAAAATGTGATTTAATTTTAGATAATTAATTTTTATTTTCTTAGGATTTTCAGGTAAGAATCAATGGCACCACTATAAAGGAACCACATGTGTGCAGGAAACCTGATATGCCATGGGCTTTGTCAAGAGGGTGCTGGATATATCATAGAATTCGACATTGATTGTGGTCCAAATTTTTATTAGTAATGTCTTAATATTTTTATTAGTAACGTCTTATTAAGAGGTATTTTAGGGATATGGTCGGTAGTCAAAATACGTTTATAAACTATGTGTCAATTTGAATGTTGTATCTATTTCATGAAAGTTTCTCTTTCTCTCTCACTTCAAAAGTGCTATATTTTTTTAACTTCAGAGTTTACAAAAAAGTCTTAAAAGCCCAATGGTTGATAACGCTACTAATAGTCCCGATCACGTGTAACATCATTTCACATGAATCTATAAATATTAACTTTAGATTAATTGAACATCTTATAACTTTAACTTTTTTCTTTATAATCTATAAATAAACCAAATACCTTGTCATTCAACAGCCTAAAACTCAGAACTATAGGTGGGAATTTGGATCGATTTATGGATAATTGGTCGATATGGGTTATATAGTATCGTTAATTTCTATTTTTAATTCTATGACTTTAATCTATACCTTATAGGAATTATTTTTTTTATGGAACGACTAACGAGATGAAAAGGTTCACCTCCACTCAACGGACCCCTTTATATATATTATTTGTAGTTTAAACGATTGCATTAAACAGTAACATTTTCAACTAAATCTCCACTCTCTGTTAAACATATGATCTTTCTTACCTAAATGTTTTTAACCAAATGTTTTTAACCAAATATTATTGTTGGATTTCTGACCCAATATATGATTTAATAAACTCTATATGTAGGCTAATTAAACCATGCAAAGCTCGTAGAGATGCATAAAAACTTGTAGATTAATTTATGTTTACAAATCCATGTTTTGCACTTTTCTTCATTTTAGAACATGACTTATGTTGTATTATGCACTTTGCAGATGAGTAATGTTCAAGGTTGGAGGCTTTGGCCGGATATAGGTATAACGTTCTTTCAAGTTTGTTAATTATTTATTTTTATTAACTAGAAAACTAACATGAAAACCTTCAAGAGAGTGACAGATAACACAGTGAATATGAGATCTTTTCAACTAAGAGATGGCATCTTGAAAACCAGTGGTCTTTTGGTCTCTATCGTTCAGATATACCATCACGTTTGACCTCGGATCAAACTCTAAGCTTCCCATATGATCTGTACGTGAAACCGAAAGCTTGTTAGCTTAACAGAATTAACTAATTACTTAATAATTATTAAAATAAAAAGAAAATATTTAAAAATTAAAAAGAATTAAAAATTGAAAAAAATAATTAGTTTCGCAACCAGTTTCGCATTGAGAAACTATAGTTTCGCATTAACAAACTATAGTTTCCGATTGAGAAACTATAGTTTTGCATTGAGAACTACAGTTTCACAGAAGGTATGAAACTATAGTTTCACACAAGCCAGGAGAAAATATTTGCCAAAAGTACAATTGAGAAGCTATAGTTTCGTACGGAGAAAATATAGTTTCATATTGGAAAGTATAGTTTCGCAGAAGATACGAAACTATAGTTTCACACAAGACAGACGAAACTGTTTGTCGAAAGTACAATTGAGAAACTGTAGTTTCGCATTGGGAAACTATAGTTTCACATTAGAAAACTGAAGATCAAGTATAGGTTGGACTCACCTTAGTTAGTTTGTTTGTTTTTGCTTTATTTGTAATAGAAATTATGTTAGTTTGTTTAATGTATGTAAATAGTAGTTAGTTTTAGTTTAGCAGTGGTTTCAACTGACCTAGTTGAACTACTTGCAAAACTATAGTTTCGTTGGTAGTCAGCTATCTTAGGTCACCCGATGAAACTGTGTTTCACAGCCGGGTGAATCTAAGGAATTGGTCAGGACATGCTACCCAGCGAAATTGTCAGCGAAACTATAGTTTCTATATATATGAAACTATGTAATCTATTGTTGAAATTTTCGCAGAACCCTAATTCAAGAATATACTTTTACACTACTATTCTTTTTGTGTATTTGGGTTGGAATCATCATTTCTTATCATTTAGCCTTTTTGTTTGATTCTTATTTGGGTAATATGGTTCTATTTTGAAACTCTTTGATATATTATTGTTGATATTGTTGTTTCAGTGGTATTTGGTTGTCATTTTTCATCATTAGCATAGTTTCCGATCATCAATGGACCAACAATATGGTATCAGAGCCATAGTGCTCTTGCTTTGTTCATTAGTAGGATTTTAAAAGTTTTTTTTATAAAATCACTATTTCATTCGTTTTAGATCACTAGAGTGTGTTTTTGGATTGAAAACCTTTTCAAAAATACTGTGTTTGGGCATAGGAAGCTATCCTAATCATCTAATCACCAATTCATAGTGATTTGGGTGATTTCTGATTGATTTATAGTTCGAACAGCCTCTTTTCTACTTCCAGCGAAACTAGTTCTGCATCCAGCGAAACTAGTTCCGCTTCCAGCGAAACTAGTTCTGCTTCCAGCGAAACTACCCACTTCTGTGATTTACTGAATTTTCAGTGGATTCCAGTGAATCTACATAGTTTGAACGAAAGTTCATCTTACGTTATCAAGCTACCAAGCGAAAGTGCTGCCGAAGAACGAAAGTTCTACTAGTTTTAGCGAAACAGTGAGCGACACTAGAAGCTTTAAAGCATTTCTGTAGCACAACTGCTGCCCATTCGCCAAGCGAAACTACGGGCGGATTTAGCAGTGAATCTACTAAAGTTCAGCGAATCTATTTCTTGCTTTGAAAATGACATCAACGAACATTACCATCTCTAATTTGGAGAGTGTTGCACCAAATAGGCCACCGAGGCTTATAAACGGAGACAATTTTGAGGGTTGGAAGTGATGCTTGGATGCCTTTTTCTTTTACACAGATCATAATCAATGGGAATCCATAATGAATGGTCAACACACTCTAACGGTGACTGTCGGTGAACAGACCAGGGTGAACACTGACTCCTCTGCCTTCTCTAAAAGTGATATCAAGTTAATTGATCATGATCAGAAAGCTTTCGTTGCCTTGACCTTATGCTTATCACAAGAGATATACAACCGTTTTGCTGAGCACAAAAGTGCAAAGTCTCACTAAGATGCCTTATGTGAATTCTATGATGGAAATGAAGTTTTAAAGAATGATAAGAAAGCCCAAGCAGAGAATGAGTTTAATTCATTCGTCGGACATAAGAATGAAAGCCTTGCTTGTTAGGACCATTTTCGTACTGAGTACTAACGATTCTGCATGAGTCCAGATCAAATAGCGCGTAATTCTGTTTAATTGGCGATCCAATCAATGAGAACGAACAACCTGATCGATCTAACGACTAAACGAACGTTAAGAACGAGTTGCAATCGATCAGGAACGAACTATGTGTTGATACATCTTGATGTACCTAGTTTATGATCTCAAATGTAAAAGTCTTTCATGTCTTATACTGGTGTAAAATGATGTAATTAATGATATTAATGACATATGAAATGCATTGTGATGTTTATTTGTGATTGATTATGTTATATTAACATCATATTGAATGTAATTCACATGTATGAACTTAATATGTAGGTTTGATGTTGTTTTACATAAGTCTAAGTCAATAAGAACTTAGAAATGTGTTTAACTTAGTCATGGGGACATTCATGCTACTAGACCATACTTATGGCCCATACGCATGAATGAACCATACTTATGGAACAGTCACACGACTGAACCAGGTCACCAAATCAGTCGTATAATTGAGACATAAGATTGATTCAGTCGCATGACGGAACCTTCAGTCGTGCGTATGAGTCAACCGCATGAGTCGTCGCACGACTGAACCATGCTAATGGTTTAGTCGTACGATTGAACACTGAAAACCTATAAATACCACATAATGCATGGAAAAACATAACACTTCAAATAATTTCATACCCTAGCCATCCAGAGCGTCCCAAGTCGCCAATCCAAGTTCATAGTTCATTCCTGATCGATTCCAACTCGTTCTTAACGTTTGTTTAATCATTAGATCGATCAGGTTGTTCGTTCTCACTTATTGGATCGCCAATCAAATAGGATTCCGTGCTATTTGATCTGGTCTCATGTAGAATCCGTTACTAAACCCGTACATACACGATCCTAACATTATGAACTTGGATGGACGAACTTTGACACTCTAGACGACTAGGGTATGATCGTATTCGAAGTATATCTTTTTGCACGAATTATGTGGCATTTATAGGTTTCAGTGTCCATTCGTACAACTGAACCATTGGCATGGTTCAGTCGTGCAAAGGACTCATGCGTCTGACTCATACGCACGACTGAAGGTTCAGTCGTGCGACTGAGTCAATCTTATGTCTCAGTCATACGACTCATCCAGTCTCTTGGTTCAGTCGTGCGACTGGTCCCTAAGTATGGTTCATTCATACGTATGGTCCATATGTATGGTCCATTAGCATGAATAACCACTTGACTAAGTTGAACACATTTCTAAATCATTATTGACTTAGAACTATGTACAAAAACCTCAAACCTATATATAATGTTCATAAATATAACTAATACCAATTACAATACGAATATGATATAAACAAAGACAATTCAACATCAAAACACACATCATATTATATTAAATATTTTCATTACTTACGTGTAAGAAATGAAAGGCATTTACATTGAAGAACATAAACAAGGAACAATGTATCAATAAACTCCCCCTTGGACCTATTTTATCCTATTGTCTAGCATTCTTCACATATTCTTGGAATTTCTTGTACTTCTCTTCTTTTGTGACTCCTGTGTGTATCTCGAAAGCAAAGCAGAGTCATATCACATGTTGTAATTGGAGAGCTTGTACAATATCCTGTGTGTCATAGAACAGTGGCCACTTATACAATGTGTAAACATCTTCATCAAACAAGTTAGTAAGCTACATTGGGTCAAATACCCTGATACTCTCTATTTTACCCTCTCTGTTTAGGACTATGACCGCTTCCCCCGTCCCCTAGTCATAATACCACCATTTAAAGTGTGGAGTGAAGTCCTGAGGCATCTCCCGCAATGGGATCTTAGACATTGTGCGTGGGGGACTCCACTTCAGCACTACCTTAGGCTTCATAGTGTTAGGGTCAACTTCAGTCTTATGAACGAACCTCTTAGGTTGTTGAGGTCTAAAGTTCACCCATCTGGTGTGGTATTCTCTCTTCAGCGCCATCTTAAACCAGCCCGACATCTTCCTCGTGTTGGCATACAAAAGGTCTAAACAGGCTAACCTGTTTAGCTCAAAACCAGGAAGAGTCTTCAGATCGTGTGGATATCTGAAGTACTCAATCCCCTTCTCCCTCTTCACCGCGTACACCTCCAGATCCTCAAAATAGGCCCAACTGATAATCTTGCCCGACACCTTCTGATGTCTCTTAACCTTGTACAGTTTGGTGTAGGCGTTTGGCTTTGGAGGTTCACGTTGGGCTCTCATCTCTTTCAAACAAGCTGCCCATTCAGCCTTATTTATATCAAAATCAGCGTCTGTGGCTTGGGCTTTACCTTCCACTTTTTCTTTCTCCTTCTCTTTCTCATCAAGTGTTCCAAAAGTATCACTGCCAAATGTTTCACCCAAGTCGGGGTAACATTACCCTCAGGGTCAGTGTACTCTGGATAATACTCTGATGTGACATCTTTGATCTCGATCTCATCCACGCCTTGTAGCTCTTCGTCACTAACAACGTTGACCTCAGGAGCATCTTTGACAAGCTCGTCTGGATTTAGTGTAAACATATCTGCGAGCTGCTTATCAGTCAGGTCGTGGATGATTTCTCCCTCCTCTGGAGTGTAACTCACAGACCGTCTTACTATCCCTTACCAATCAAGAATCATTGTGAGTTGAGTCTTGATTTGCTAAAGGGGAGAAATATCATACTTATCGGTCTATTGAGTTATATCTGTTCGATTACATAACCAACAATGCATACATTAATCATTTATCAAAGACATTAAACATAAATTTTCATAAATCACATTAATGTAATAAACATTTCAAGTACAAAAGTTTCAAATACAAAAACATTTAAGCATTACTTTTCCCTTCATCGTGTTTCTCTTCAGCTTGAGGAGCTGAGGAAGAGGCTCCTTGATCTTGGTTTCTCTTCTTCCACCTCTCCCTTGTCGATAGGGTCAAGGCTGATGTAGTTGCATCATCTGCCTAATCATCCTCATCATCCCCCTTCTTGTCCTTTCCACTTCCTCCAGCTTCCTCCTCATCTCCTTCTTCATCTGATTCATCTTCACTCGAATCATCATCATCATCATCTCCATCATCGTCTCCATCAACCTTTATCTTGAGAGGCTCACTCTTCGTACCCTTCAGCCTCAACATCATCTTCTTATTCTGCTTCTCCAACTCGTCGATCCTTTTGGCTGATGCAAGCACTAGCTCGTTTTGAGCTTGCAGGGCATTGTGAGCTCAAACTAAAGCTCTCTCGTGAGCTTCGTTCTTCTCAGTATGTTGGTCAATTTGCTTGCCCTGTGCTGCATTAACTACCATGAGTTGGTTTAGCTGGTTGGCCCTCATATCATCAGTTGCCAACAGCTTCAGCACTAATCGGTTTAGGCTGGCCAACTGTTCCTCGAACCCAACAGTGGGTAGAGTAGAGCTTTGTGGAGGTGAGAACTGTGAAGATGTGCCAGCTTGGGGAGTAGAGGGTGCAGTGCTGGATGTGGTATAGATAGGAATAGGAGTGGGAATGGTTGGTAGTGGAACTGTTTTGGGCATAGTGGGAGAGGTGGGTGTGGATGTATGTGTGGTGGATTGTATGGTAGTGGTGGTGGCTGGGATGGTAGTAGTGGTGGCTGGGACAGTAGTAGTGGTGGCTGGGATGGTAGTAGTGGTGCCTGTGGCTATGGTGGTGGCAGTGGAGGAAGAACTGACGAGTACAAATCTCTGCCTCTTGCGCTTCTTGCCACAGGGTTGTGCCATTCGTTTCCTCCTAGAACCCTTGGCAATCTGGGCTCCCCCTGAGTTTATCGGCTGGTCGGGTGTGTATAATGGGTCTGTGACATCAACATCACCACCCTCAAAACTAGCCTAGCATCCTCCAACCACCTCCTTTCCCTTCTCTATAGCAACCACCCTGCTACCCACTCTCCTTGTGAGTGGCTCATCATCGGACTCATCTTCTTCATCAATCAGAACGTCCTGGTGGATAGCAGCTTGCTCATATCCACCAGGTGCGGATGCACCACTCTTCTGAGGTGGTGGAGGAGTAGTAGACGTTTATATGGCTCATGTTTGTCTCGAGCCCTCCTCTCCACCACCTTGATAATTTCCTTGGTCATTATCATTGTCATTGTCGTCTGGGATCATGACTGGCTTAACATCAGAGTCGCGGTCATCATGGCGCCACTTCTTTCTGGCGGGTGCGACGTAATCGATGTTGGCTAGATGACCAAACAACCTCCTGAATAGGGGCTTCACCTGCTTCCCTCGGTAAACCTTCACCCTCCCTAGGTTAGTGTCATCCATCACCTCTAACACTACCTCATCATCCTTGTTCTTGGGCAATGAGGGAAGCTTCTCGTCTATGATCATCTGTAAGAACCTACGGTACATGAAAAAACCCTCTTTCCCTTTCGCCTCAATGTTCTCCCTCAAGTACCCGAAGGACATCCTCGAAAAACTGAATAGATGGTTCAGTACCAGTGCAAATAATGCATTATGGATTTGATCGCTCATCTCGTCAAATCCTCCTCTCTGAGACGCGATGCACTTGAGGATCACATGTCCCAAGTACTTAAACTGTGGGCACATGTTGCTCTTATTAAGCACGTCGGCATTGATGTTGTCGGCGTACTTGACCCTCAAGAAGCAACCCCTAATAGTGAGGGGATGCAGCTTGGTTGGGTAGTCTCCATCCTCACCCAAGTCCAAGACTCTCCGAATGTCATCTTCCTCGATGTCGATATCAAGTCCGAAGATAGAACTTCGTATCCTATATGGCTAGACTGAGCAATCGACAACAGCATTCTCCCAGAATGCCTGCTGTATGGATCTGTATGGTGTGCATGGAGCTAAAATACCTCTATATATCCTCGATCGTCAAAGGAAATCTATGATGCCAATGAACTCTGAAGCTTTCCTAGAAGTAGCAACGAGGTAAGCACAAATATTGTGCTTGGTTCTCATAGTCTATTTGTCAACCATTTTGCTGCAACACAAGTAACAAACACGTTAGATCCGTTCGCAAGAGAGAACATTTGAATTCGAACAGATTTTATCAAGCTGGTTCAATCGTACGATTGAACCGTGCGACTGAACTCAGTCGTGCGATTGATCCTCTGACTGGAATTAGTCGTATGTCATGACATAGGGTTGAGTCAGTCGTGTGACTGAGTCACCGATTGATTCAATCGTGTGATTGAATCTGGCTATATCGTGCGACTAAAGTTCATCCGTATGTCCTTTCGCATACCCTCTGTTCGAGTCCTAAAATTTTGAAATTTTGTCAAATCAGTCATTTACACTTTAAGGTTAGATTGATTAGACACGCAAGGACTCTATTTTACACTTATTATCTTTTTAATGCACGTTTAGATTCATTTAAGTGTTCTAGTTTAGGGTTCTTGTCTCGGTTCTTGCGTTAAGGGTTCTTGTCTATTTTACACAATTTTGGATCGTTTTGACGTTGTTATTTCGCATGTTTTCCGTCTCACTATATCTGTAGATGGAAAGTAATCGATTAGTAAGGCAATGATCGGTTAATAACGAAGAAAGATTTGAAAAGGGGTGGGTATGTAATCGGCGGTTCGAGAGAGCTTTTTGAAATCAAGTGTTGGGCTATGACCAACTGAGCCCCCTTTTATAATGATTTGTGTTTCAGTCGTGCGACTGGACACATACACATGATTCAGTCATGCGACTGGACACATACACATGATTCATTCGTGCGACTGAGGTTCAGTCATGCGACTGACTTAGACTCTTTCAACCAGTCATACGATTGGTTCATACTTGTGATCAAATCACGTACTTTGACCCATACTCATGGTCCAATAGTGTGAATGGTTCATACTTATGGTCCATTCATGCGATTGGTTCATACTTATGGTCCAATCCTACGATTGGTCCATACTTATGATCCAATCATGCGATTGGCTCATACTTATGAGTTTGGCTTCACTTTTCCCAACCTTACAAAAACTTGAATTTGATATATGACATTATGACCATTGATCATCTCAGACATGATCCTTTTAACTGAAAACTTTTGATCACCTCAGACGTGATCCTTTTAATCAAAATTGTTTGATCACCTCAAACGTGATCCTTTTAATTGAAAACTGTTTGATCACCTCAGAGGTGATCCTTTTACTTGAAAACCATTTGATCACCTCAGACGTGATCGTTTTAACCTTAAAACCTTGTGATCACCTCAGACGTGATCCTTTTAACATTTCAGAAACAAGCTTTTATCTGATAACGTTAGGTTCAATTTGTGACATTCATAGATTGAACCTTGTTACATAGTCCGACATCGACTCGATACAAAACTAACTAAAACTAAGAAAAACTTTAAACAAACTAAATTAAGACAAACTTTTTGTATTTTTCATTTGAGGTGGGTTGAAAACATTTTAACTTACCTTAAATGATTTCTCTCTCTAAGCAGAACAACTTCAAGCATTTTCATCTTATCTAGAAAGATTCTTATGGAATCATACAGGCATAAACATAATCATTTGGGACCTTTTATATTCACATAGATAAAGAGAATGTTATATTCACCAATCACAGAGTCTTATTCATCTAAGAGTCAGGAGCACTAATAGGAAATCATGCTAGAGCTGTTATGTAGCACACATTGATTTAGACCATCGGGGAATGCTGCCACGATGATGATCAGTATATTTGTCCACCTAAATCCATACACAGATTTTTGACATACATTAGTGATTATTTAGGTTTATTATTTCAACAAGCATTTGTGGATCCCACACTTATATGGTAATCAACTTTCCTCAGCAGAATTATGAGCGGTCTACGGGTTTTTGACAAGAAGAGACTATTCTAAGAACTTTCAAAGAGACGCCAAGCCTCAGGTCGGTGCCATCGCACAGTAGAAAAACGCAAACAACAGTGAATTCTAGAACATTTAGATTGTGTTTATCCTCAGGTCAGTGCCATCGCATAGCAGAGAGGCACAGAACCTATCTTCTTGTTAGCGCAATTTTATTTTACATATAGCACACTAACAACATCAGTCATTAGCTTGATTACGTTTCACATTTTTTATGCATTTTGCTCATTTTTATGGTCGTCCAAACACATTTGTGGCGTTAACTTTGCTCTTCACCCCTTATTGGAAATAAGTTGATTGTGTTAAACGGGGATGAGATGGAAGCCCACAGCCTGTTGAATGATTTAGTTTTGATTTGTTTACCAATGAATTCTACTAATTTATTGTGTTGAATCTAGCGACACATCATATGATGGACTAGCAACCCCTAGATCTACTTTCTCTATGGAACCACAGTAGTAGACTAGCTTATTATCATATTTCCACTCATTAGGCTTTTACTTCTTACATTTATAATTTTCTGTAACTTTGAATGTAACATTGTAGAACATTTGAGTCTTTTTGGTGTCCCAAACAATTCGATGCCTGTGTACTATCATTTTCCAATTTCTTGAATCGATTTCACATATTTGATGTCTTTGCTTTTCAGCATATATGACTGTCCCTTTTTTTAAGTAATTAAATACTAACTACTGAAAAAAAGACTATTCTCCCCCTACAATTCTAAAACCAAAAATCTTTTTGTGTTTTTGAATTTTTAAAAACAGAAAAAATAAAATATAGAAAAATAAAATTAACAAATAAAACATAGAGACGGACTATGAACTTGATTCGTCTGGAATCACATCATCTTTCTTTTTAATGCCATTGACCTCTAATAGACAATGAAATCGAGGTTTATCAAGAGATTTTGTATAGAGATCGACATGTTAGAAATCCGGGTTTATTTTGACCACATCATTAGTTGTTTTTCAAAACAATCACGTATAAAGTGATATTTAATTCCGATGTGTTTAGTTTTGGGGTGTTGGACCGGATTTTTGGTGACAGCAATAGCAGCAGAATTATCAAAAAATATAGGGGTGTTAGAGAATTTGAAACCATAGTCTCGCATTTGCTGTTGAATTCAGATGTTTTGTGAACAACAACTTGCCGCATCAACGTATTCAGCTTCACATGTTGACAGAGCAACAGACGTCTTCTTCTTACACTGCCAGGTGACTAATCGTCTTCCAAAGAACTAACATCCCGCAGATGTTGACTTGTAATTCATCTTGCAACCACCATAATATGAGTCACTATACGCTGTTAGCTCAAAGTCATCATCATAAACATACCACAACCCAAGCGTTAGAGTACCCTTCACATAACGAAATGACAGGATCTCAGCCTCTCGTTTGATCAATCAGATTGGTTTGCAGCGGATTTAGCATGAAATTAGCAATTAAATCAAGAATACAAAATGTTTTGCA
>BJCO01465980.1:0-12368 GCA_018326465.1 Flaveria floridana
CATTACTTTATAGTTAATGAAATACGTTTGAATAATTATTGATTTCGTATTTATTGTGTTTCTGTGGTTGTGTTCATCATTAATCATCAAACCAATTAAACGTCAATTAGTGATAATTCCACGATCATTAAATTGATTTATTTTAATATTGATAATTCTTGAATTGCGATCCTTGGATTCACAAGGATCTTCTGTTGATGTGTTACCTGTTGATCCTAAAACATCTTTACAAGATTTGATAAAAGAGTTGGTAACTAAATCAAGATCAAATAGCCAGTCAGGACCAGAACCTTTCACACAGGGTGTGTGCTCATTGAAGATCACATTGGCTGATTCTTCAACTACTCTAGTTTTGAGATTGTATAATTTATAAGCCTTAGCTTGAGAGGAGTATCCAATGAAGTGTCTATCATCTGATTTTTCAACAAACTTAGCTACTTGATCTTTGGTATTCAAGATGGTGTAGGGACATCCAAATGACTACAGAAAACTAATGAAAGGTCTTATTTTGTGCCACGGTTCATAAGGAGTCTTACCATGAGTCTTAACTACTAAAACTCTATTCTACACATAGCAAGCAGTGTTGACTGCCTCTGCCCAGAAGGTAATGGGCACTTTAGAGTCAGACAACATGGTTCTTGTAGCTTTAATAATTGTCTTGTTTCTTCTCTCAGCAACACCATTTTGCTAAGGAGTCCTGAGAGCACTATATTGTTTGTAATACCCTTTTCATCATAAAATGTGTTAAGGATTTGGTTCTTTAAGTCAGTTCCTTGATCACATCTTATGATCTTGACCTTATGATTAATTTGATTCTTAATTTTTAGAATGAAATTCTTTAAGATCTCAGGAGTTTTATCCTTAGTTCTAAGGAAGAAAACCCAAGTGAATTTTGTGAAATCATCTATGATCACCAAACAGTATGAGGTCCTTCCTAACTTCATTACACTGGTGGGGCCAAAAAGATTCATGTGTAATAGTGTAGGGGAGTAGTGATAGAGTTCTTTTCCTTTGGCTTGTGACACACCAAGTATTGTTTCCCTTTTAGGCATGAAACATGATCATCACTAGTAAACTCTTACTTTGGCATTCTAGTTACCAAATCATTCTTAATTAGTTTATTCATGTTCTTAAAGTTTACATGGCATATTTTTAATGCCAAAGGAAAGACTCATCAGTATTGGCCTTAGATAGAAAGCAAGAAACTTCTCCTGAGGGGGATGTTTCTTGCAAATCCATCTTGTACATATTCCTTTTTTGGGGTGCTCTAAGAAGGATATGCTCTTGAGGAATGACCACCCTGGGTTTGAGAACAATGCACTCATGCTCAGTAAAGAGCATGTTATGTCTTTGGTCACAAAATTAGGATACACTTAGTAAATTGTACCCAAGCTCCTTAACAAAGTTTACCTTCTCAATGTTGAGCTTACCATTTGTGACCCTGCCCCTTCCTGTAATGTAATAACCAGCATCTCTTCCAAAAGCAACTGGCCCTCCATCAATTTTCTTAAAGTTCTGAAGCAAAGAGCCATTACCTGTCATGTGCCTGGAACAGCCACTATCAATGATCCATACATTTCTTTTGGTCTTCATCTGTTCCTACATAATAAAAAGAGAATTAGTTACATTTGGAAACCCAAGCCTCATTGGTCTTGGGCTCTTCAAAATGAACTGAAGACAGTGCAACAATATTTAATCCTATACTAAGATTATAGGGATTACTTACTGTTGTAAGCGAAGAATTTTCAGTCATATGGTTTTCCTTTATCTTCCACCCCATCTTTGGAAGATTAGACTTGACCCTCAAAGCTTCGGAAGTTTTTACAACTTAGAAGTTTTTACAACTTCGGAAGTTTTGGAAACTGACCCTTTGGAAGATCTTGCTTTCACTGTAGCAAGCTTTAGTGCTTCGGAAGCATTCCTTTCTTCCGAGACCAAATTTTCTTCCGAAAAATTTTCACTTGTCTTCGTTTTCATTTTGGAGCTTTTAAAAGAAACACAGATTTCTTCCGAAGCTTTCTTCTTCTTGTTCTTCTCAGAAGTCTTCTTCTTTGTTATGTTTATAGTACTTTTGGGATTGTAGATGTAATCCATAGCCAGATGAAAAGTACTGCCACACATAATACAGTCAATTTGCTTTCTTCTGAGAGTCTTCTTGTGAATGGAAGACTGAGTTTGATCACTTTCCATCTCCATCCCCATCTTTAAAGATGTTGAGGCAGACCTTCTAAGGTGAAGCTTACCTTTGGAGGTGGATGGTTCATGCTGTGTAGTAGTGTTACATAGCTGATCAGCCTTTATTCCTTCACAGGGATGAGTTGAACATGTACTTGAACTCTTGGTACTAGAGTTCAAAGTTTTGTTCATAGCCTTTACCACCTCAAAACCTGCAGAAATAAAAACTTGTTTCTGCTTGAAATTGAAGGTAGCCTTCATCTCCTGAGCTCTCTTTGATCTCCCTTTTGCTCCTCGGATCAAGTTCTTCCTCTTTGACTTAGTCATCCTTCACTTATTCCTCTCCTCAGGATTTTATTTTTAGGATGATCTTTCTCACTTTTCCCAGATCCATCCTTCACTACCTCCTCTTCATTCTCTTCATCACTAGGATCTATGGATGGTAGCTCATCTTGACTAGTTCCACACCCTGGAGATCTTACAGATAGTAAAGTGTGTGGAGGAGCTATCTTAGTAGATCCTAGTCCCTGTTTGTTCTGATAACACACTTTGGAATGCAAGGATGAGGATATGATGTTCTTGAAGGTCTCTTCTTCAAGAACATGCTTCTCTGCCTTGGCTTTGCTGATCACTAGCTCAGTATGCCACTCAGTTAACTTAGTGATAAGATCTTTGATTTAAGTCCTGTAGTTGGTATGCTCATGTTTAAGAGTTGAAACAGTTTTCTTTAAGTCTTTTATTTTTAACTTATACTTATTTTTAGCTCTTTTAAAATTAGATTTTAATATGTTCAAAGACTCAAGATCAGATCTCATCTCTAAGTTATAGGACATGTATCTATTTACTTTAGTAATGCATTCTGGGGTACAAAGATGTTCCAATACCGTGGCTTCATCCAGATCTTCCATCAATGCTTCGTTTGGAGACACATTTCTACCTGGAAACTCCAATCAAAGCCTCATTCCTCAACAGCAACTATAGCTTGCTGCTTAGGCTTCTCAGTGTATGGAGCTCACTCAGTGTAGTTTGGCTTGGGTTGTGCTTGGCCACCATTTGTCGTGGGTGCCTTGCACTCCCTAGCAAAGTGTCCTATTTGGTTACAGTTGTATCACTTCACTTTGCTTTTATCCAGCCCAAACTTTCCACTGGATACATTACTAGGAAACTTTCTCCATGTCCTCTTGTAGTACATCTTGGCTCTATGAGTGAGAAGAGCTATTTGTTAAACTATCTCCATATACTCCATATCATCTGGATGGATATAATCCAAGTCCTCAAGGGTGAAGAAAAAGTTGCCCGTGCTTTCGTCATGAGACATAAAAGCATGTGATGAGCTTGTCTCTTGGAATAGGCTTCCTTGGATGTAGCTCTCCTTTTGTGTCTCAGGGAAGGTGATGAAAGGGCCCTTTGGTGAGTTGTCAGGGTAAGAGATGAAATGGTGTTATGGTTCTCTACAGTCCCTTTCAACCACGTGCAAGTTAGAACTCTGTTGATTGCTAGAGTTGCCAGATGAATTTTTCATGTTCATCTCCATCCTGTAACCACTAAGTATGCCATACAGCTCGGTGAGAGTGAGGGTCTTGAGATTTTCAGTCCTCTTAATAACCACACAATATTGTCTCCATTGTCTAGGAAGAGAGGAAATGAACTTTCTTATAATATCCCTATTCTCCAGTTTCACTCCAACATCTATCAGAGTGTCCACAATCTCAACATATCTGAAGTATTATTCAGTCATGGTTTCACTGCTTTGAAGGTGAAGTTCTCAAACTGCTACTTCAGAAGATTCTTCTTGTTTTCTTTTTGCATCAGAAGAACCTTCATACATCAGCTTTAGTGCATCCCAGAGCTGCTTGGCAGTTTTGCACTTCTTGAAACCTCTATATATAGCATTTGGAAGAGCAGTTTGGAGGGCAGTCATGGCTTTCCGATCTATATCTATTCTTTTTATGTCTTCTTCAGAATAGTCAGCCACCTCGTTTGGAATCATGCCACCTCCCGCAGCAGCTAAAGAGGTGCATAGAATGTAAGGTCCTTCAGTAACAGACTCCCACATCCTGTTTTCTTGTGACTTGATGAAGCCTTCTATTCTTAGGCACCAAGTATCAAAATCATCAGGAGTGATCAGTGGGGACTTTACCATGGTACCGGTTTCCATATCAACCTTGGATGCTGTCATTTGAGACGTTAAGTGTTTTGTGAAAACTGAGGAGATTTAAGATGGTGAGATCTTACAATCAAGAGCCTAGAATGCTCTGATACCAATTGCAGGACCGGATAAGGGATGGTCAATACAATCAGTCTCACAATGAGGAGAGTGTTACAACACTTAACAGATCAAATAGGGAACCAGGGTTTTAAGAGCAGGATAAGAAGAACACAAGTAAAGAGATAGAACTTAAGAACAATATATATAAGGTTTTCAAGGATGATGTATATTAATCTAAAGTTCTCTTACAAGATTTACAATGCATAAAAGATAAGTTATAAGACATTGAGATACTTTATACAACATCCTACAACCAGCCATACTTAGAAAGCCAGTTGGAACATTGAAAGACGACAAAATCAATGTAGAGTCAAAAGGCAGATTGTCTTTTGACCAGTGACTATGACATGCCATACCTCACATCCTAATATAATACAAAAAGAATAAAAGTACATAAAGTAGAAAGTTACAGACAAAGACCTTATAGTACAGTTACAAAAGCATGGACCTTATCACCAACTTATGCAAGTTGGTGAGTCTTCAAAGTTGCAACGGAAAGCTGGTCAGCTTTATGTAAAAGTACATCAAAGAAAAGCATGTTCTTTTAAGTCTTTGGAAGAAACCAGGCTTCACTTCATTTGGCTTTGGAAGATTTGGTCTTTGGCTTCAGAAGACTTTATACTTGGAATATTTCTTTTGCAGAGTATAAAGCTTCCGCAGGAACTTTTAGCTTCGGAAGATTTTATACTTAGCATAATTCTCATGCAAAGTATAAAACTTCCATAGCAGTTCTACTTGGTACTTGGTACATGCATGCAGGAAGCCATTTGGTTGCTTTGGTTGCATCAGCCTCTATATAAACCTTACATATGCCTCCGTATTATTCAACACTTAAGCCGATTTTAGTTTCGTGTCAAAATAATTTGAGCCTTTATTGGGTGTGAAACCTTGTAAGTTAAATAAGAAATACATTATTGAACTAGCTAACGGGAAGAAAATAAAATCTAACAACATAATCAAGGATTGTACCTTACAACTTAATAATCATCCTTTTAGTATCGATTTGTTGTTCGTTGTTCTTGGAAGTTTTGATATCTTCATTGGAATAGATTGGCTCACTCGGAACCATGCCGAGGTTGTATGTTTTGAGAAGAGTATTCGCTTATCGACTCTCAACTGTGAAGTTTTAATATTCAAGGAGATAAAGGAAAGCCTTTATTAAAAAATTTTAATGTCATGAAACCTTATGGATATTTAAGTGTGGGATATTCAGCTTCCCTCGTAAAAGCTATTGACATCAAGAATGAAGAGCGAAAGGTTGAAGACATTCTAGTAATGCGAGAATATCCGGAAGTATTTCCTGCAGATTTACCTGGTTTACCCCCACAAAGAAAGATGAAGTTTCAAATCGATCTAGTGCCTGGAGCCGCTCCTGTTGCTCAAACTGCAAGAGTTGGCGAAGCAACTGTAAGAGTTATTAGACAAGGAGTTTATCTGACCAAGTTTTTCCCCTTGGAGAGCACCAGTTTTATTTTTTAGAAAGAAGGACGGATTATTAAGGAATGTGTATCAATTACTAGGAATTGAATAAGCTTACTATTAAGAATCGGTATCCATTGCCAAGGATTGATGATCTGTTTGATCAACCGCAGGATCTAGTTACTATTCAAAGATTGATCTGTGATCTGGTTACCATCAGTTTCTAATAGCAGAAGAAGATGCTCCGAAGATAGCCTTTAGAATGCGATATGGTCATTATGAGTTTTCGGTGATGTCATTTGGTTTGACTAAGGTGCCTGTTATGTTTATGGATCTCATGAATAGGATTCTCAAGCCCTACTTGGACAAGTTCGTGATAGTATTTTTTGACGATATCCTAATATTTTCAAAGTCCAAGGAGGATCATGAGCACCATCTCCAATTGATATTTAACATATTAAAAAGAGAAAAGTTGTATGCTAAATTTTCAAAGTGCGAGTTTTGGCTTCAGAAAGTTCATTTTCTCGAGCGTGTTATTAACGAAAAAGTTATTCATGTGGATCCGGCAAAAATTGAAGCAATCAAGGATTGGGAAGCACCCAAGTCTCCAAATGAAGTGCGACAATTCTTGGGATTATCCGGTTACTACCGCAGATTTATTGAGAATTTCTATAAGATAGCCCAGCCTTTGATCTTATTAACTCGTAAAGAGAAAAAAATGAATAGGGTATTGATAAAGAAGAAGTGTTTCAATTATTGAAGCAAAATTTGTGTAGTGCGCCCGTCTAGTCGTTGCCTAATAGAACTGATGGATTTTTAGTGTATTGTGATGTCTTTCGGTGAGGTCTTGGGTGTGTATTGATGCAAAAAGGTAAAGTGATTGCCTACACATCCAGGTAGTTAAAAGTACATGAAAGAATTACACTACCTATGATTTAGAGCTAGGAGTTGTGGTTTTCGCTCTGAAAATTTGGAAACATTATCTTTATGGAACCACATGTGTCGTGTTCACCGATCACAAGAGCCTACAGAATAATTTTGATCAAAAGGAAGTAAATATGAGACAGTGGCGTTGGGTTGAATTGTTAAACGACTATGATTGTGATATCCGATATCGTGTGGGAAAAGCCAACGTTGTCACGGATGCACTCAGTAGAAAAGAAAGAGAGAAACTTCTGTGAGTACGAGCATTAGAATTAACCATACACTCAAACCTTATCACTCTAATCCCTGATGCTCAGCTTGAAGCATTAAAGGATGAAAATTTAGAAAGTGAAGGCCTGTGAGGAATGGTTAAAGAGTTAATGACTGATTCTGATAACATGATGCATTTAGCGAACCAAATATGGGTTCCAAAGTACAGAGACTTACGTGAAATAATTCTAGATGAAGCTCATAAGTTGAGATACTCAATTCATCAAGGGTCAGACAAGAAGTACCATGATGTAAATGAGTTATAGTGGTGACCTAATATGAAAGGTGATATAGCCTTATATGTGGGAAAATGTATGACTTTCTCTAAAATGAAAGCGGAATACCAAAAACGGTCCGGACTCTTGCAGCAACCTGTAATCCCCAAATGGAAATGGGACTGTATTTCCATGGATTTTGTGATAAAATTACCCCAAACGCCAAGTAGTTATTACATGATTTGGGTAATAGTCGATCGTTTGACACAATCTACACACTTTCTACTCATGAAAGAAACGTATAGCATGTCGATCGTTTGACACAATCTACACACTTTCTACTCATGAAAGAAACGTATAGCATGAATAAGCTGGCCAACTTATATCTCAAGAAAGTAGTATCTCGTCATGGCATACTAATTTCAATTATTTCAGACAGAAATGGTCTATTCACCTTGAGATTTTGGCAATCTTTACATGAGGCCATGGGTACTCAGTTTGATGCGAGTACAACATATCATCCATAATCAGACGGTCAAAGTGAGAGGACCATTTAGACATTGGAGGATTTGTTGAGAGCATGTGTGATCGATTTTGGTGGAAATTGAGACACTCATCTACAATTAGCTGAGTTCTCATATAATAATAGTTATCACACTAGTATTAAAGTTGCTCCATTTGAAGCATTGTATGGAAGAAAATGTCGTTCTCCCTTGTTTTGGGCAGATATCGGTGAAAGGCAATTAACTGGGCCATAGATCGTGCAATAGATGACTGATAAGATTAGTCAGATTAGAAAGAGAATCGAAGTCGCTAATAGCCAGCAAAAGAGTTATGTAGATATCCGAAGGAAAACATTGGAATACAAGGTCGGTGACAGAGGATTTTTAAAAGTATCCCCCTGGAAAGGTGTTATGAGATTTGGTAAATGAGGGAAGCTTAACCCTCGATTCATTAGACCATTTAAAATCATGGAACGAATTGGGCGAGTTGCATACCGCCTTAATTTGCCAAGTGAACTTGGAAATGTACATAACGTATTCCATGTATCCAATTTAAAGAAGTGCATGTCAGATGAATCGCTGGTTATTCCACTGGATGAGGTTTGTATCGATATATACTTCATTTTGTTGCAGAGCCCATAAGAGTTTTGGACTAGAAGGTTCAGAAACTTAGGCGAAGTCGAATTAAATTGTTCAAAGTCAGATGGAATTCTAAGCGAGGATCTGAATTTACTTGGGAACGTCAGGACCGAATGCAGCAAAAGTACCCCTATTTGTTTAAGTCTGAACCTGAATCGAATACAACAACGTAAAATTTCCAAATGAAATTCTTAAATAAGGGGAGACTGTAACACCCGGTTAAAAATCAGGTCAACATCCGTACTAATCTAATCTAGCAATAAATAGCATATTGCGACATTTATATAAATCCTTTGAGGTTATGTATAGCTATTG
The DNA here is from genome assembly GCA_018326465.1 of Flaveria floridana. Taxonomy (NCBI): domain Eukaryota; kingdom Viridiplantae; phylum Streptophyta; class Magnoliopsida; order Asterales; family Asteraceae; genus Flaveria; species Flaveria floridana. The sequence goes on from BJCO01465980.1 coordinate 8,730, forward strand.
ATGTTAAAAAACCGTTATGCTTGTTTTTGTATTTTTTTAGACTTTTTGTAAAAAAAATGAACCAAGTGTCAAATCACCCAGAAAATTTAAAGTCGACGACTAAAAATGAATCTCAAAAACGATAAATCTGTTAAAAACTTAGTGTATATATATATATAAGAATAATAATAAAAATAAGGTGGATGACAACTATTTTCTTTATATGACACCTATATAATACTCCCCTCACACTTCAATGTCTCCTTTCTCTTCCTAACCTCAACCCTTCCCCTCCCTTCTTCTACTCCACCACCGGTGACAACACCACCGCCTCATCCTCTATCCGTCGTCGCCAAACGGCGATGGCACCACCTCGCCACCACCTTCGACCGCCACCACCACACTTCCCTACCATCTCCACCACCTCCAACGGTCACCTCACCCCCACCCCTTCCGATCGCTATTTGCACCACCCCAAGCCACCACCGAAGTCGCACCGCCACCACCATTAAAACCCGTAGCAGAAGCTTTTAAACATCACCATTTCTTCCATTTGGGTCAACAACAAAGGGGTTTCCAAGTGGAGTCGGGTTAGGAGGTTGAAGGTGTAATCGGGTGTTGAAAATCATTGAGCTAACATTATAGATTATTGTTTAAGTCTAAGAGATACTCAAGGTATACTCATTCTGTGTTTGATCATATTTATTCCTTTATGCATGGATGATCAATAAGAAAATCTTGAAAACCCTAAGTTCACCCACTAAAATGACTTATAAAACATTATGATTATGACAAAATGAGGTTTAAAAATGGTTATGCAATCTGATTTGAGTCATGGAAATTGATTTAGAATGGTAAAATCTTAATGTTTGTATGAATAGGTGTTTTATGGACGTATGTGTGTGTATATATATATATATATATATATATATGTGTGTGTGTGTGTGTGTGTGTGTGTGATACGTATGTATATATATGTAGGTTTGGAAGATTGTTGATTTATGAACTAGTTAGATAGATGATTATGCTTGAAATGTTGGATGGATGACTTTGTTTGATAATTTCCTATGAAAGCTAATTAGGATTAAAAAGGGTGTAAAATGATTAGTAAAAAACTTGTGCTATATTCATGTTAGGAAGATTTCACTTAAACTAGTAGAATATGACAACAAAAATGGGTATTATGCTAGAAACCATGTTAAGATCAAAATGAGTTTTTATTAAATTATGGTGATGTAGATTAGAAACGATAGTTGGAAATATGAATTTGAACGTAAACTTGATGATAATAATGAGCTTTTTGCAAAGATCGTGCTTAACATAAAAGGAGTATTTTGGTGAATAAAAAAGGTGAAAACTATGTTAAAATCTCAAGATTTTTATAAAATAAAGTTGTATAAAATATATGAAAAAGGGGTATATTATGTAGAAAATTTGTTGGCAAAACATATTTTGTGAAAGAATATTGCAAAAATACGCGTAACAGTGAAAACTACGGATTGAAACATGACTTTTTACAAGCAAATCAAGACTTTAAAAATAAAACTTTGAACCTGAAAAATGATGTATTTCTAAGGTATTTTATGACTTATAAAACAAGTAGTTCAATAAAATGACAACTCTAATTGTTGTGACCAAAAACTAGTCACTTTACAAATTTAGCAGTAAAGTACCAATTTGCTAAAAATGAGCATTTTACTAACAAAACTATTTTTGACAGCTTTAAAAACTTATTTTATCAAGGAAAATAGGAGATTTTGAGTGGAAAAACAAAACTAATTGTAAAGTCTACACTTAAAGGCTAATGCAACCAAAACAACTAAAGATCTCTCAGCATGCATGAATGAAGTATAGAAGAAAGTTATTTTGGAAGTTTTACACAACTCAGGAAAAATATGCTAACTGTAAAATCTTCTAAAGCCAAATGACCAAATCTTCCAAAGCCAAAGATGAAGTCTTCCGAAACTTCAGGAGACAAAGTCTTCCAAAGCTTAAGACTGATTTCTTCCAAACACAGAAAAGACATGCTTCTTCTGGTCACCTTTTGACAAAAGCTGAACAATTTTCTGTTGCCACCACTGAAGACTCACCAACTTAGATAAAGCTGGTGAAAAGATCCATACTTTTATCAAATGTAGATTAAGGTCATTGATCTGTAATTTTTTACTTTCATACCTTTTATCCTTTTTGTAATATATTAGGATGTGAGCTATGACATGTCATAGTCACAAGTCAAAAAACATACATGCTTTTTAACTATACATTGATCTTCTTAATTAGGTTAGTGTTTCAAGCTGGGTTTCAAAGTATAGCCTACTGTAGGATGTAGTATAAAGTGTCTCAAGTATTTGTCTTTATTTTTATACTTTGTAACACTTGTAATAGAATTTGAGAGCAATATAAAGCATTCTTGAAAACCAGATACTATCTTGCTCTTGTTCTTGTTCTTGTTCTGTCTCATACATACTTATGTTTTCAGTATTATCAACAAAAACCCGATTTCCTATTTGGTCTGTTAAGTGTTCTAAGTCTCTCTTCACTGTGAAACTGTTGCACTGACCCCCTTCAATGGTCTTACACTAATTATATGTATGAAATTTGGCGAAAGTTTTACGCAAAGTGTCATAACTGACAACCTTCTTGATTATGATCTTATCTTTTATGATATGAAACATGAAGTTGAGAAACATAATTGTTTTTATAGTATATAACACTAAAAGTTTAGGATACAATTAGTGTTGTCGTTAGGTGCATTGTTACATGAACCATACGAGTGGAATGATATTTATATGTTAAAAAAATATATCATGCCATATATTAATTATTGTTTCATTTTTTTAAGAATATATAAATAAGTAATGAACTTATACAAGTCATCAACAAGCCTTTTAAAATATTGAATAATAAAATAAAAACTTTATAAAATCTAAGTAAGTTGGGTGAACAACGTACTCATAACGTGTATTTCCGTTATTAATTGAATCCTTTGTGTTGGATCTAGATTGTATAGGTCTTGATCATTTTGTATAGGCTTAGAACTTTAATCAAGTCTTGTAATTAATAATTGTAACTGTCAATATATCTATATATATGTGCATTTTGTTGGACCAAAAGAACCAATGAGCCAAGATCAGGAAAACCTCTAAGTTCCACATGTCATTACAACAACTGCTGAAGACTCTCATCAGCTGTTTTGACAAAGTCTGAAGAATCAAAGTCTGAATATCTAAGATCTGAAGTACAACATCTGAAGAATCTAAAGTGCTGAAGATAAGTACTGAAGTCTGAAGTACTGAAATATACAAGTACTGAAGACTTCAAGTACTGAAGACAAGTGCTGAAGATCAAAGTTGAAGAACTGAAGAACTGAAGATCATCTACTGATGCACAAAGTCTGAAGACAAAGACTGAAGACAACAGCTGATGACATCTACTGAAGTCATCAGCTGATACATCATCTGAAGCCCAAGTCTGAATAACAAGTGCTGAAGATTCAGAGTTTGTCACAACAGCTGAAGAAGTCTTCTTCAGTTGTTGTGATGGTTTTTCCTTTTAGTAGTATTATATTTCTTTTCAGTAGTTTGTACAACAGCTGAAGAGTCTGTTCTTCAGCTGTTATAGTATCAGTAGTTATAAACGACTGAAGAGTTTGTTCTTCAG
>BJCO01465982.1:0-12977 GCA_018326465.1 Flaveria floridana
ACTTTATTCTACTGTTTACCTTTTTATGATAGTACATGTTACCAACTTTATTTGGTGACAAAAGGTAAGTCAGGGACATGTCCTGACTACCAAATCTCAAGCAAAATGTCTGAGATACCTTAACCTAGAGTCTTGTAGTATAGATGTTTGGTTAGAGGTTTCCAGCTGGTATCAAAGTATATCCGGCTGTAGGTAGTATTATATATCTTCTCATTGTAACTTATTAAGTAGAGAGCAAGAGTAAGAGCCAAAAACTTGATCTTGTAAAGAGTCTTGTAATCCTTTGGGTTGAGAAGCAATATATAAAAGTACCCTGAAAATTTACATCATGTGTTTATTTACTGCTTGTTACTTGTTATATTGTGATCAACTCTTCCTAAGACTCTTACTGAGTGTTGTTCAAGGTGAGTTTGAGAGAAAAACCACTTGTTGAGTGACCACCACACGATCCAGCAACCCATTCCTTATCTCCTTAGTATCATCATTGTTGCCTTCATCATTCCCGGGTCCATCGTTTCCGGTTGCATTTCCCCAGTCTGTATTGATCTGGGTGATTATCATTGGAATGACATTATTAATTTGCTAAACCACTAGGTTAGCAATCATCTCATCATTCTTGTGGTTGAAATTCTATCCACGTGGTGTTTCTGGTGGGGTTGGTGGTTGGTTTCCACCCTGGTTTCTAGTTTGTCTAGCTTCCTCATTTCTTCCTCTCGTAGCTCCTCTCCTTCTAATACGAACTCCTCGTCTAGGCGGCATTCTGGTGTAATCATAGATAAACTTATTTAGCATCTCATAAATTTGGTTTCAAGTATCCCACTACATTGATTTTACTCTTATTAGTCGCGTTTACCAAGTACATAAGAATTATATTACGCACTACATGACATGTATGGATGTTTCATTTAATTAACAAAGGGTGAATTATCTATGGGGCAACAAAATTAATTTCTTGTTACATGGTATTGCACATTCCCATTCAAATCATCATGCAAAAGTTAGCATCATAAAGCAAAAGTTCATAGATAGTTAAATGTAGCAATAACCAAACAAAGTAGTAGTAGTGACATAGTTTAACAAATTGGAAGCTATCATCACCCCCATAAATAATAATTGTGTCTGAAATAGATAAAATAGTTCAGTGGTCTTATCCCAAACAATCAGATATCCCCCCATCATCACTGCCACCTCTTCTTCAGCCACCCAAACCAACCCGATCTCTTCTTCTTCTAGCTCCTGTTCTAAGCACTGAAGACCATGAGATGCCATCATTGCCTGGAACTGGGCGGACTGGGAGGTTTGTGTGGCATGCTGAAGAGTCACATCGTGTCACTGAATAGTCCTAAGTATGTCACTTAACATAGGGTCTGAAGGACTAAAATCACTAGCACAGAGGCTAGACTGGTAGTAGGGATCTCTAGCAAGGACACTAGAGCCGTCATACATACTATGCCTAGGCGGCATTCAATACTCATTGCGCGGGAGGCGTCTGGGAGGGTCAATCACTGGTGGTGCTTGTGCTGGAGCCCTTGGAGGAGGAGGTGGAGGGGACGGCATCCTAATTGAAATAGATGCTCTTGGCCTGGCATTCTTACGGAGACGTGTGATGACACGTGTGCCTCTATTCTTGATAAGCGGAATAGGTGAGAGAGTAGGTGTGGTGACGTGTGGCGAGTAGGAACACGTTCAGTGTCATCAAATGTTACTGAAATCCATCCGAGATGACTACATCTTCGCATGTACTCCTCATACTATGATGGAGGCGTTGTCCTCCTAAGACTTCAAACTAGGGTAGTCTCATCAGCTAGGTAGGTAGGCGTTTTTCCCTTATCAGCCATGATCTTGAAATCCAATGAGATTTTCATGAGTAATTTGGTTTCTCATCGCTCATGACAATAATAATAATAGTAGTAGTAATAGTAGTGATGACAGTAGTATCAATAATCAGTAATAGCATAAGTTATAATAGGCACTAGTTTAAAAAAAAAGCAGACCACACAAAGAAAATTTTTTGAATCATCTACCCCAAAAAGAAGATTTCAACACCACCTAAGGGTTTATGCCAGAATTTACACGTCCTGTAAATTCATGATTATGTTGATAAAGTGTAATCATCAATTTAGACAACTCGCTTACTCGGACACGTTCCAAAGAAGGACAGTCCTAAGGTATCAGGGTTGTAGCCTAGGGTCTACTAAGATATTCTCGACTTCACTACAACCTTTGGCTTTAATACCAATCTATCACACCCCGAGCCCAAGGAGGGTGGAACATCACAGATTGGCAACATAGATCGTAGTGGAAACTAACCATCATAAGAGCACACAAGGAGAGAAATCACACGACATTACATTTAATTAACAATTCTGGGCTAAAAAAGTCGAGCTCGGGTCACAATAGTAATAATCCAGTACAAAATAATTCCCTAAGTTTAATAAATATCAAATTAAGTTGTCCAACAATAAATTCAAGCAAAGTAATTCCATATGGTAGTCACAGAACTAGGTCATCCATAAGAGTTCTCCAATCATACCAAGCTTCCATCAAGGTTACCTAAAAGATGTTCAAAAAGGTTTTGTGTCAAATAAAAAGTTAGTGAATTCAAGTGATTAATGTTTAAAAACAAAATGACTCTTTAGAATCCATAAGTTAATTTTAAAAACATAAGTATCACTATCGTGAGGGGTCAAAATCAACCCTGCACTCAGTCCCGGCTAGCCTCTTCTAAACTTGTGTTAATGCCGGATAACCCATAGGGAAAACTAAGCCTAAAATAGTGCACCATAATATATATGTTCTTGGGTCATTATAGATATAAACAGGTGTGTTTTATGGTTAAAAGTTCAACTAGCTTCGATCATTTAACGTTTGCGTCAAAAAGTTTCCTTTTTAGGAAAGTTAGTTTTTCTTTATTTAAATTATAAGTTTTTATGATTTTAATAATTTTGATAAAGTGATATTAATTTTACCAAGTATTTTTAGTCAAAGGGTGGTCGAATTTTGGTGAAATTGTAGAATTTACACTTTAGTCCGTCAAGTTTTAAAATTTACAGTTTTTACCGTAAAGTTTGTTTTCTTTTATTTCTTGACTTTATATGGCCCTTTATTAGTTTCTAGAAGTTTAATATTACATTTTTATCTATTTTTACTCTAATTTTAGAAAATTTAGTTTAGGGAATTTAAAACACAAATTTTTTGAGACTGGTTACGATAAAACCGACAATTTTAAACGTCTAGTTTTAAATTTTAATTTTAACCCATAAGCCTCAAATATTACTGCTAAAGACTTCTAATAAACTCTATAATCTGTTTAAAATGTGTTTTCAAGCTATTATGATCAAAAGCTTCGTTTTTAAAACAAACCGTTTAAAACTCGTTTTTACCCAGAACCGAAGAAACAAATACATTTTCTTCCAACTTTTCATCAAAATCTTATCTTAGGGTTTCTAACATACTGAAATAACATGATTTTTATTGGTTTTGGGCTTCTTATTTTATTTTTAAAGTTTTATCCAAAAATCTCATGGTTTAGGCTTATTTTTGTTAGATAACTCAATAAAAATCATATTTTAACCCAATAAATCACCAAGTCCAAATTTTATCACTATTATTTTAGGGCCTGGAAATTTTTTAAGTTCTAAGTTTTTCACAATCCGACCAAGTTCTTGAATTATTTCCACTTTTCAGGTCACCAAACAAGCTCATTAAGTCAATTTTTCCATTGTTCTTACATATTCAGCCATCATCACCAACTTATATACACTTAGAATCACTAAACAACTGAAAATAAAGATTAGTTCACGGATTATACATGTATGGCATAGTTGTTGCTTTTAAAGGGTGTTTTACACCATTTACACATGTGTAATCATCATAGATCGTACATAAACCTCATGAAATCTTTTTGTAACTTTCAAAACAGATTATAATACTGTTCATAGGCTGTTTTTAAGCAGGTTTTTATCATAGGTTGGGAGGTTTTCAAAACAAGTGGGTTTTTGGTCATAAAACACATAGAAAAGAGGGTTTTCAAGGTGAAATCATGTGCACCAACCCTTGATTCACTACTTTTCTCTAGAATATACATTTTGTGAAGTTGTGAGTCCCACAAAAAGAATGATATGGCCGCAAGTTTCTGTTTGAACAAGAAAAGTGAGATTTTTTGTAGAATAGTGAAGTAAAACTCAAGAAATAGCTTCATTTGGGTACAATGATGCTTACACTTTATATGTTCTATGTTTTTAGAAGATTTTAAGGGTATGGGAGCTTTTTGTTCTCGAAATAGGGCTGGAGTTTCTTGTTCTTGCAAGAACCTTGAACAAAAGTTCACCAAATACCACTTCTAGTTGTTTAGGTCTTGGTCAATGATGTAGTAGTGTTGTTCTTTGGAAATATTGCTAGAATGAAGATGAAAATACAAATATTTTGTGGTGGTCTTGGCTGATTTCAAGAGAGAGAGTGGAGGTGGATTGTGAGGTTTGCATGTATAGGGAAAAGAAGGAAGGGTGGAGTGTAGTTGTGGGTTTGGGGAGTTCAAGGGAGGATGGTCGTTGGTGGATGAGGAGGGCGGCCGAGTGAGTGGGTGGTGTGTGTGTTTTTATTTAATTTTTTTTATAGATTATTATGTGGTGAAATTTTGTTATGGTATAGTGTATAAGGTGGTAGTTTCTAGTTTTATAAGTTTTTAAGTGTAATATGTATATATGTATGTATTTGAGCAGTAATGTGTGTGTATATGCACACATAATTAATTTGTTTTTATTTTAAAGTCTGAGGATCAGTGTATATTTAATATTTTCTAGACACCTTTAATAATTTCTACACTAAGGCTAGTCTTAGAGGAAATTTTCTAAGGCAATTAAGCAGGTAGATAATTAGCATGGAAGAAAGGAAATAATAATAATAATAATAATAATAATAATAATAATAATAATAATAATAATAATAATAATAAAATAATGCTAGATTAAATTAAAGTTTAAACCTAAGACCTAGAGTCGGTTGTTACAGTCTCAATGGATATCTAACTCTTTCAAGTAACTCATTATCAAAATGCGATGTCTGTTCTTCACTTTGTTGCTTTTGTTTGCTAGCCAATTGTTGTTCTCTTCTCATCTTATGTGAGTGAAGTTTACCATCTCTGTCTTCTTTCATTCTCAACTCATGATGTTGTCTTTTCATGTAAGATCTCATGATATGATAAAAATCAGCACCTTTAGGATTGTTTGTATGATTTACCATCCTCAGCTGCATAAGGTCTAACCTATCTTCATAAGACAATGATCCCAGTTAGGATATGTATGATAAGTACTAGAAAAGTCCAGATACTCTCTTTATTAGCATGGCATCCCATTTCTCATCATACTTCTAGGCTACTATCTTTCTTTCATCTGCTGAAGCTATGAGTGTTATCCTATCATAGAGCTTCACAAAATTAGTGTTCTCATTGATCATTTCCCTCACTTTATTCCCTTCAGACCATAGCCTATGCGGCATAAATTTCCTAGGCAATTTTATAGGATGAAGCTCAAGTAGGGCTTGATGATATGTGGATAATGAAGCTGGTGGTTGAGGTTTGGAGACTTGTGGCTTCAGATCACTTATGAGCATGTTCTTTTAGATTTCTCTTACACGATCTTTCATTTGAGATAAAGATCTACCAGCATATGACTTGTATGGCATTCTAGTGTGACTCAACCAGCTTTTCACCTGGGAGTAGGTAAATTTCTCTATTTGAGGATCTTTGGGCATATTCTTCTAAACTCTTGTTGATCCTTGATCTCTTTGTATATTTTGTATGTTTTCTCAAAATCATTTTTCCTCACTTCTTAGAAGTCCTTGAGCAAGTCTTTAACCTCAGATAGGTTAACCTACATGAATATATCATATGGAAAACCTCTGGATGCTAACTCTATTCCCATAAGTGTTTCTGGATCATCTGAGAATAAGTACTGAATGTTTTCAATTTCATCTTCATCCTTATCTTCTTAATCTTCATCAGAGTCAGTAAGGATAATTATTGACTTTTGTTGCTTGTCATGACATTGATCAATCTCACCTTCCTCTAGGATAGTAGCCTCTAATTCTTTCTGTTTAAACTCATCTTCATCAACCAGCTCAGCTTTAACTTTAAGAAGCTTTAGATGTGGAGACTAAAATTCATCTTGTTCTTGTATCTTTTGGTTCCCTTCATCAATGATACCAGGTACAGTCTCTTCCTTTTCCTTTCATATGTTTTCAATTGAGGTTGTGGTGATTATGACGATTGATCTTTGAATGGTGATGGAATTCACTTTTAACGGGTTTTGAACCGATGAAGTTTTTTAAGGTTTTGAGATGTTGCTGTTTTGAAAAAACAGTGTATGAATGGTGTTTAGAGATCTAAAAACACAAAATCTTCTTCGCAATGTAAAAAACAAATTAATGAATCATGTTTTGAAAATTTGTTGAATGTTTGATGTAGAAGAGGGTTTTTGTGATGATTTTTAGCTCGAAAATGGTTGATATGAAGCTAATGAACCATAGATGTAATTGTATTGAATGAGAGGATAAAAAATCCAGTGATTGATTTGAGCCAAGGCTCTGATAACACGTGTCGGCTCTATGGACACTTCTAAGAGAATGTCAACAACCCATGGCTGACAGAAACAACCCGCAAACACAAACTTCAAGGAGCTATCATACAAACAGACAAATTCCACCGCCATTAGTATTCCTGCTGCACCAACACAAGCACAAATCACACAATACAGCCCCAATAAACGCTCCAAGTCCGCTGCAATGATAATCAAACATGATGGTAAGTGTACCTAGAGTATGTATGAGGCAGAGATACAATCTCCTGACCATACCCTCGTGGCACATGTAGAGGATAAAATTGTTGAAATCTTGAAAGAGGTAAAGGAGAATCTCTATTCTCAAGCATGCATTGATGAAGTCACAAGATGCAGAGAACATGCAGACTAACTTTCTAAGAAAGTTATTGAAACAAACATTTTGAATGCCATTTTAAAATCAGAACAAAAATAATATGGGATTAAAATTCTATCATTGAAAAATAATTTGGATAAATTGTTGTCTAAAAAACTAACACTAGCAGATTAAGTTGAGTAACTCTCTGTATCTTTGACACAGTAAAAACACTACAAGCTAAAACTGAAGTGAAACTTCAAAAGTTTCAGGTGAGCAATAAGAAGTTCGATGAAATTCTTGCTCAATAAAGGGCTTTCAAAGACCCTTCAGGTTTGGGATATAATAAGGTCAACCCACCTTATAATGATAACTATATCCCCCTACCTAACTAAATGACCAATAAACAGGGTTAATCTCCCAAATGACAGGACAGATGGCTACAAATCATCATCATCGTTATCATCATTAAATCATCATTGATATCAAAATATCCTCTGATAAAATTTTTTAAAAGCCAAGCACCACCACAAATAAAATCAACGGATTTCTATCAAGGAGAAAACACTAAGTTTGTTATACACACAACAGATGAAGATGATGAAGATCTACTGTATGATGAGTAGAATAAACTAATTACTAAAATTAAAAAGGTTTCAAGTCTGGTTGACATAACACCAAAACAACCAAAGCATACATAAGTTTTTGATATCTACTCAGGAAGAAGAAAGGTTGAGTCTTCCACTATCTCTCCCAAAAGAACAAACAAAGGGAAACGAAAAACCCCATTCAGCTAAAACAATCAACTGTAACTTTTGATTTTCCATTAACTTAAAATCAGAAGTCTTCAACGAACAAAGTAATTCAAATTTGCCTTATTGTGAGTGGTGTGATCAATACACCCATAGCACAGAAAAGTGCAAATATAGTAAAAACTGCAAAACTGTGATATGAATAATCATAGTATAGAACCATGTCATTTTCACAACTATTATTCAATTTCTAAAAGAAACAATCACAATACAGCAAACTACATTTTCAATGAAAAAAATAAGATCAAAACGAACAATCTCAAGTTGAGAAATCAACTGAGACACAAACAGTTGTTGCTAACAAGAACAAGGGAGGAGTACCATGACAAACTCCTCATATAAAAATTATATTAAACAATGATAAAACATTTTATGATAACTTTAAACAAACATACAGGAAACATAAGCCTCAAAATAGACACCAATCAGACATTAGCACTCAAAGAAGGAGAGTTCAAAACACTTCTCCCGATAGAGCTAAAAACACACAAAGGAAATCTAGTGTACCTATAATTCCTAAGCCAGCAAACAACGCTACCTTAGAACAAATTTGTGTTGTGGGAAAAGACGGAGAACCCAAGACCATCTTGGCTTGGGTTATACCCTTTAATTAATTTCTTTGTTTTTGAAAGGACATCAAAGAAGGCGTGACAACATCTGGTATGTTGACAGTGGATGCTCCTGACATATAACTGGAAATTGTTCCCTACTTTGGATTTCAAGAGCAAACATGGAGGAAGCGTAGCATTTGGAGGTGACAAGACAGGTGGAAAGATAACTGGTGATGGGTTGATCACCTTTGAAAATGTCAAAAACTATTCCAACCTCCAGTTTAATCTTCTTAGTGTATCCCAAATCTATGATAAAGGATATGCCACCCTATTTGACTCCAACAATTGCTACATCCCTAAGATGGGTTTTCAAATACCTAATGATTGTATCCTTTTGAAAACTCTCTGTCAAAACAACACATACATTGTTGATATGAACAACGTTTTAGCATCAACCCCTGAAACTTGTTTACTATCAAAAGCATCAGAATATGTTTCCTAGTTTTGGCATAGATGATTAGGACACTCAAAGTTTAATATAATGAATCAACTAGTAAAAGATGACTTAGTATTAGGTTTATCATAAAAAGATTTTTTCTGTACAGACCACTGCACTCTATGTCTTAAAGGCAAACAACATAGAGTGTCTCATAAGTCCAAATTGGTAAACTCTAGCAACACACCACTCAAATTGCTTCACATGGATGTTTTTGGCCATACAAACATATTGATGATAGGAAAGAAGCAATACTACCTTGTTATAGTAGATGATTACTCTAGATTCATCTGGGTTTTCTTTCTATTACACAAGTAAAAAAAACAGTAGAAATCATCAAATCATTCATTACTAAAATTGAAAATCAATTGGACCTTAAAGAAAACTTAAGATATGATAATGGTACTGAATGCAAGAATGATATTATTTCTTCCTTTTGTGCAGAGAAAGGAATAAGTCATCAATTTAGTGTAGCAAGGACTCCATAGCGGAATGGAGTTACTGAACAGAGAAACAAAACATTGATAGAAGCTGCTAGATCTATGCAAGCTGACTCTCTGTAGCCCATATCTTTTAAGCCGAAGCAATAAAAACTGCTTGCTACATTCAAAATAGAATATTGATAATTAAAGAACATACCAAAACTCCATATGAATTAATGTTTAAATGAAAACCTTTCATTGGATTTCTTAAAGCATTTGGATTTTTTGTGTCAATATTAAACACCGGAGAATATTTATCTATGTTTGCTCCAAAAGCAAACAATGGATTTTTTGTTGGATACTCTAGAAGCTCAAAACCTTACAGAGTATACAATTCAAGACGAAACATAGTGGAAGAAAGAATAAATATTATTTATAATGAACATTCTTTCACTAAGAAAGTCATTGGATCAGACTGGTTGTTTCATGTTTGTAGTACCGGTTAAAGGATGGTCAATACAATCAGTCTCATAATAAGGAGAGTGTTAGAACACTTAACATTTACAATAGGAACCGGATTTTAGAACAAGATGCAAAGAACACAAGTAAAACAATAAGCAGAACTCAAGAACAATATATATGGTTCTAAAGAATGATGTATATTAGGCTCAAGTTCTTTTATAAGAGTTACAATGCATATGTTAAATAAAATACAAGACCCTGAGGCACTTTATACTACATCCTTCAACCGGCTGTACTTGGAAAGCCAGTTGGAACATTGAAAGACAACAAAATCAATGTAGAGTCAAAAGGCAGATTTGCCTTTTGACTAATGACTATGACATGCCATAGCTCACATCCTGATATATTATAAAAAGGATAAAAGTACATAAAGTAGAATTTTATAGTCTCAAGACCTCAATATATAGTTGCAAAAGCATGGACCTTTTCACTAACTCATGCAAGTTGGTGAGTCTTCAAAGTTGTAGTGGAAAGTGGGTCAGCTTTATGCAAAAAGTACATCCGAGAAAAGCATGTTCTTCTCTATCTTTGGAAGAAATAAGTCTTCACTTTATTTGGCTTCAGAAGACTTTGTCTTTGAAGCTATGAAAGACTTCATATTTGGCTTCGGAAGATTTGGTCGTTGGCTTTGGAAGATTTTATACTTAGAATAATTCTTGTGCAAAGTATAAAGCTTCCGAAGCAACTTTGGCTTCGGAAGATATTATACATTGAATAATTCTTGTGCTAAGTATAAAACTTCATAAGCAACTTCTACTTGGTACTGAGTGCATGCATACAGGAAGCCTTTGTTCACTTTAGTTGCATCAGCCTTTATATTAAACCTTACAATCTCCCCCTCGGCTAATGCTACCAAAACAGAGAAGCTTGTTCAATAGTTGACATTCCTTATTAGGATCAAGACCATTTCCTTATTCATCATTTGGTCAGGATCCTTTAGACTCTCATAGTATCTTCTCATGTCATGGAGATCATGTAGAGGTAGATCAAGCATGTCATCCTAGAAGTAGACATCTTGACCACCTTGATCTCTGATGACATACCATCTGTCTAGATTAGTAGCAAAGATCCAAGACAGGATGGGTCTTCCAGCTGTAAGAGGTTATGCTTGAGTAGGGGTTGGTTGAGCAGCCTCTTGTTGCACTTCCTCAGGATGCTCTGACTCGTCCAGAGGTCTGGAAGTGGATGTCTTTTTCTTCTTAGATACTCTCTTCATGGCCATCCTTTTCTTCCTTTTTAGAGCGTTTAACTAAGAAGGCTGGTCTTGAGTACCAGGTTATTTTGTCGTGCCTCTCTCAGTTAGGTCATTTTCCCTTATAGGTTCAGAAGGAGAAGGAGTAGAACCCTGCTGTGGAATAGAAGATGAAGTTAGCTGAGATGCAGCTGAAGGTCCAGATCATGTTGTCTATGTTGGTTCAACCATAACCTCTACTTAAGGAGGAGCATGGCTTGGTGGAGAATACAAGTCGACAAGATCTCCCTTTTAAATCTTCTACTTAATCAAATTGGACCAAGTCTACATTCGAAGAATCCATACAGCTTCAAGAAGCTCATCATCCTCTGTCTATCAGCAGATTCCTTTTGACTCTTTTGGATTATGGATCTTGACTTTGCATCTTTTTCCCTCAATTTTCTCTTAGCAACCTTTTGTTCATTGATGAACTATTATTCCAGCTGCTTAAGATATATTCATATAAGAAAGGAAGAAGTGTAGATGCCTGATAGAGGCCTGTGGCACTCAGGTAGTTGATCATGTTCTGTCTATCAGCCTCCTTGTCTACCTGAGGTTGCTGAGTTCCCATAGCCTCTCTTTCAGGACTTTCATGAACAGTGGAGAGAGTATGAGCATGTTTGTACAACCATTTTTGCCTTCTTTCTTCTTTCACTTTGAGGAGCAATTCTACATCCTCTGCCTCATTCTTCTCCTTTATCAGCTCTATATCTGCCAGTTTATTTCGCTATTCTAAGGGAAGAGAGATGAGTGATGGGTTTTGTAACATGTAAAACCAAGTAAGTTTAACCATTTAAACTTAGAAAAACGAAGCGGATATAAAGGTTAACATGTGGTTTATAATCTGAAATTTTTAACCATTTTCAAACATAAACAAAACCCAAGAATGAGGATCTTTATATATATGAAATAGCAAGCTATCAAAACGAAAATACAACCATAGGGAGTTCTAGAAATCAACCTTTCTTGAACAAGAATGTTGTAGATGAAAAAGATGAAGGTGATGATGTTCTTGAATGTGTAGTCTCCAAAATAGAAGACCTCAAGCTTTGTATACCCACAAGTCCTTAAAACACCAAGCTTGTTAGGAAGCTCAACACCTAAACTCTCTTCCAATGCTTGCTTAAAATCCGAAAATTTCAGCTCTTTTTAGCCTCCAAGTTCCGAAAATTTCAGCCTTCTTGAGAGAGTTTTCTTCTTTTGTGTGTGTGAGAGAATGTGTGTAGAAAGGGTGGAGTGCAAACGGATTCAATGTCTTTCAATAACCAAAGCATGCAATCCCAAGGATTGGCTCCACCTTGGGCGGCCGAATCCATTCAAAATGGGTTCCCCCCATTTTAATTTTTATAAAATTTTACACTCTTAACCCACAAGTTTATAAATTAAAACCCCTTTTAATTTTATAATACTAACACGCCTTTTATTTGTTATTATTTAACTCACTTAAATAATAAACAAACAATTTCTCATGAACAAATTATCCACATAATTTTGTTCTTTCACAAAAGCAATGTTTTAGAAAAACCCATTTTCTAAATTGTTGTCAGTATTTATTTGTTTGATCTTATCAACAAACAAATACTAATTGGTGCTTGTATAGCTCGTTATTGGGTATGACCTGACTTGGATAATAACGTACTAACCACATCAATCTTGTATGTGTCTTGGGCATATAAGGTCCAACAATCTCCTACTTGCACAAGATTCATAAAAGATTGATGCAAGCAGTAAATACCGCCTAACAACGGTTTACTACCCTTAATACGCATGACTAAGTGCCATTCAATAACATCATCCTCTTCAAGTACCATACTTGAAATGTTTTAGGTGAATCAATCATCTATCCTTTTGTCACAGATGTCATGTTAAATCTCAGAGACACAGAGTGTTCATTCTCTGTTGATTTAACTTTATCAGGCCTTAAACATCTTACTCTCAATGAATAAGAGGGACAAATCCCATCTTGACTACATACGTCTCTCATAATTACCTTATATTACACCTGAACTCAGACTTATGTACTGCCATATTTCA
>BJCO01465983.1:0-11636 GCA_018326465.1 Flaveria floridana
ATATATATCTTCTCATTGTAACTTATTAAGTAGAGAGCAAGAGTTAGAGCCAAAACTTGAGCTTGTAAAGAGTCTTGTAATCCTTTGAGTTGAGAAGCAATATATAAAAGTACCTTGAAAATTTACATCCTGTGTTTATTTACTGCTTGTTACTTGTTATATTATGACCAACTCTTCCTAGACTATTACTGAGTGTTGTTCAAGGTGAGTTTGAGAGAAAAACCACTTGTTGAGTGACCACCATACGATCCTGCAATTGGTATGCCACCTTATAAGATGCTATATGGTAGGAAGTGTAGGACGCCCGTATATTAGGGTGACAATGGATAGAAAGAGTTAGGGAGTATTGAGGTAATCTAGGCGACGACCGAAAAGTTGGAAAAGATTAAAGCCTTTATGAAGGCAGCAAAAGTTAGGCAAAAGTCCTATGCTGACAAGAGGCATAGACCGATTGAGTTCAAGGTGGGTGATAAAGTTATGCTAAAGATATCACCTTGGAAGGGGATTATTCGGTTCAGACAGTTGGGTAAGCTGAGCCTGGGGTATATAGGACCTTTCTGAATCATTGCTGGAGTAGGAGAGGTGGCTTATATGTTAGAGCTACCCGATGGGTTAAGTGGGATTCATCCAACATTCCATGTATCTCATCTGAGAAAGTGCTTAGCAGATGAAGATATGGTTGTACCATTAGAGGATATTGAAGTGGATAAACGTCTCATTTTTGTAGAGCAACCCGTGGCAATCATTGATCGAAAGGAAAAAAGATTACGGAATAAAGTGGTTCCACTGGTACGAGTACAGTGGAGGCACAGGAAGGGATCCGAGTCTACATAGGAAACTGAGGAAAAAATCAGACAAAATTACGCACAACTGTTTGAGGAGTGACAGGTTTCGGGGACAAAACCTATAAAAAGGGGGTGGACCTGTAACACCCAGAAATTTTATAAAATAAAGAAAAGAAGAGTAAAAAGAAAGAAATGTAAAATAACCCAAGTTAAGGGGTTAAAGTTATGCAAGAGGAAAATGTTATTATCTTTATGATTAAAAAGATGGCATGGCCACCCACTACTTTCTTCACCAACTGCTGTTGACTTTTTAGAGAGAGAGAGAAGAGTTCCATCGGTTCTAGAGAGAAGAATAAGAAGAATTTACTGAAAGATGAGTTTTCTTGTGTTTTGTAAGGTTTCAACCGAACTTTCGGCTTGGACAGAGCCTTATGTGTGTTTGGGTGTTCGGTTGTATGCTTTTGGCATGAATTAGGTGTTAGAAGACCTTGTGAGCTCAAGTTTGAAGAATTTTGGTTCAAAGGCTGCAACAGGTGAGATATAGATCCCCTATTTTTCTATTTTAAACGTGTTTTAGGGCTAAAAATGTATGCAAATAGCTTTTACAACTTACAAGCATGTTATACCATACGTTATTACTTTTGTTTATACGGATAAATGTATGTTTGGGTATGTATGGATGTGATTGTTGTTATTATGCCTGTTTGGGGTGCTTAGTAAGTTAGTTTTTGGCTAAGAATGTGTTAGGATGATGATTTGGGGACTGAAAATTTGTTTGCGCCGAAGTTCCCCATGCGCCTAACTATGCCCTTGTACCCAACACTTAGCTCATGCACCTAACTTTCCCATGCACCTAAGTATGCCCTTGCACCCAACACTAAGCTCATGCACCTAAGTATGCTTATGTGCCTAAGTATGCTCATGCGCCCAACTGCCCATGCACTCGCATAGTGTTCGTGCCCCTAAATAGTTCCCATGAGCCAAAGTTTCCTCATGCGCCTAAGTGTTCCCATGCGCCCAAGTACCCATGTGCATGCATAGTGCCCATGCGCACACGATGCTATTTGGGTAATCGGACAGGCTCACCAAATCAGCTTATTTCTTACTAATTCGAAAGGACTACGAGATGTCAAGGTTAGCCCGAATATACGTTGATGAAACAGTAACTAGGCATGGAGTGCGCTCTTGATTATCATGATTTTGGAGACCTCTCCAACAGGCTCTGCGAACCCGTCTCGACATAAGCACCGCGTATCACCCTCAAACCAACGGGCAAAGTGAAAGAACCATTCAAACCTTGGAAGACAAGTTGAGAGCTTGCGTTATTGACTTTAGTGGAAGCCGGGATAACCACCTTCCCCTAGTAGAGTTCTCCTATAATAATAGTTACAACGCAAGCATAAAAGTAGCCCTGTCTGAGGCTCTATATGGCAGGAAATGTCGATCACCATTAAGTTGGAATGAGATAGGTAGTAGCCAAGTGATGGGACCTGACATCATAATGGAAACCACAGATAAGATAATTAATATTAAGGAGCGACTGAGAAGGGCCAAAGATCATCAAAAGAAATATGCTGACAGGAGACGAAAACCTTCGGAATTCCATGTGGGTGATAAAGTGATGTTGAAAGTCGCCCCGTGGAAGGGAGCTGTGAGGTTTGGAAAGAAGGGCAAGCTAAGCCCAAGATATACTAGACCATTCGAAATATTGGCAAGAGTTGGCCCAGTAGCATATCAGCTAAAGCTACCCCAAAAATTGACCAACATACATGACACCTTTCATGTATCAAATTTGAAGAAGTGTCTGGTAGACTAAGCCTTAGAATTACCGTTGATGGAAGCAAAAATAAATGACAAACTAAATTTTGTTAAGGAGCCTATAGAGATTACTGATTGATTGGTCCAGAAACTTAGGCGAAGCCGCATATCCAAGGTAAAAGTGAGGTGGAACTCTAGGCGAGGACCCGAATTCACTTCGGAACGAGGGGATGAAATGAGGAAGGAATGTCGGTACCTCTTTAAGCCACCCGTTCGAAACTCTAATTGAAGCTAAAATTTCGGGTCGAAATTTCCTAAAAGGTGGGAGAATGTAACAACCCCTCCTCGACCCCAAGATGAGTTAAAGACTTATGCCAAATAATTAAGCAGACATTTTTCTAAGTCACGCGCCTAAACGGTGCCCATGCGCCTGAACAGTACCCATGCACTGGAACAGTGTCCATACGCCTGGACAGTTTCCATGCGCCTAAGTCTTGGGCGTCCTAGCAGTGCTCATGCGCCTAAACAGTTGTCATGCGCCTAAGTCCCAGACGTCCCAATAGTGGTCATGCACCTAAACAGTGGTAATGCACCTAGAAAGTTACTTATGTATTCGACTATGTATTCAAACTTCACACAGGGTACTATTATAAGTAGAAGCCGCGAATCTAGGGACGGTACACAAGGCTTCACCTTGAAAACCCTCTTTTTATGTGTTTTAGCACCATATGTTCACTAATCTTGAAAAACCTTCCAACCAAAATTAAAAACATGTTTTAAAATAGTAAATAAACATTTATATAATTTGTTTGAAGGTTACAAAAAGGTTTGACTATGTTTGAGCTCAAACTACGACGTTTACACAAGTGTAAATGGTGTAAAATACCCTTATATGCAACATTGGTGCCATGAATGCAAAAATCCGTGAACTAAAGTTTTGATCCAGTAGTTTGGTGATATTAATCATTGGAAATTCATGTTTTACATTGAATATGTAAAAAGAATGAGAAAATAGACCTAATAGGCTTGCTTGGTGACCCGAAAATGTGGAAATAATTCAAGAACTTGATCAAATCATGATAAACTTAGAACTTAAAACGTTTCACGCCCTACAATAACTATTTTAGTAATAGAACCCGAATTTGGTGAATTTTTGGTTTAGATGTAATTTCTATGAATTTGTTTAATAAAAAGTAAACGTAAACTAGGAAAATTTTAGATAAAATCTTAAAAATAAATGAGGAGTCTAAAATCTATGAAAGTCACATTATTTCAGTAGGTTAAGGATATTAGAGTTGTAATTTTTTTGAAATTAGAGGATTTAAGGGCAAGATGATTAGAGTTGTAATTTTGTTGAAATTAGAGGATTTAAGGGCAAGATGATTAGAATTGTCGGTTTTCCGTAACCGATAACTAGAAACTTGTGTTTTAAACTTCACCAAGTAAAATATAATAATTTAGAGTTCTAACAGGTCCAAAAAGGCTATAAGAACTTTAGAAAAATATTAGAGGTCAAGAATTGTAAGAAGACAAACTTCAGGATAGAAATTGTAAATTTTGAAACTTGAGGTGCCAAAGTGTAAACTCTGCATTTTAATCAAATTTCAGTAACCTCGTGACCAGAAACTAATATTTAACTTATTAATATGTTAACAAAGTTATGAGAACCATAAAACTTGAGATACACGTGTCAAAACCCGAACTTTCCTAAAAAGGAAACTTTTGACGCAAACCTCTAAAAATTGAAGTCACATACGCCTTTGACCATGAACATGCACTAAATTACACTTCCATTGATCTAAGAATCTGTAGCTTATTACTTATATCATGATCATAGGGTTCTAGGATTTTAAATTTTCTTTGTGCCTAAAGGACCGTTGTTCGGTACTAAGGTGAGTTCTCGTGTCCCCTTTTTATTATTGCTTTGGGGTTGAAACATGCTCTTTCGAACTGAAATCTGTTATGTTCTATTTTATAATGCTTATGTTGTGGATAATGTTGTTACCTGCTCATACTTGAATCACAATCATTAATTCTATTGTGAACCGCTTGTTTTATATGGGTAGATCTACTTGGGGAATCCCCTACACATAGTGCCTTCTTTATAGGAAGGGTACCCCACTGAGATCCTAAGGGATCATTTGTGGCATGTGATAGGTTTTTTGTAAGATACTATACTGGACCATCCGGCAGGTATGGTACATTGTTTGAGGCTCAGTTCTCCCTTTAGGGTTAACCGGTATAACATAACTTTAGAAGAGGCTAGCCGGGACTAAGTGCAGGGTTGATTGTGACCCTACAATAGTGATATTTGAAACTAAACTTTAAATTATGGACTTTAAGACTTCCTTTTCTTTTTAAACTTTAAGCACCCGAACTCAACAACTTTTTAGTTGACATAAAACTTTTTAAGCATGTTTCAGGTAACCCTTGATAGATGTCTTACTGGGGTAGGGAGACTATTAGATGACCTAGCACCTTGACCTCATGGCATTTAATTATTTCAGACTTGACCTTTTGAACAAATTTGTATTGGAATGTTATTCTAAACTATGTACTTTTAGAGTTGAAACAATTCAGTGTAACAGGGCTAAGATATATAGTCCTGGATTTTTATTAAATTAATGTAATGCCATGTGATTTCTCTACTTGTGTGCTCTTGCGATAGTTGTTTCCACTGCCATATTTGTTGCTAGTCTGCGACGTACCACCCTCCTTGGGCCTAGGGTGTGACAGATTGGTATCAGAGCCACATGTTGTAGAGAAGTCGGGAATACCTTAGTAGACCCTAGGCTACAATCCTGATACCATAGGACTTCCTTGCTTGGGTCAAGGTTAGGGTAAGCGGGTTGGATAAATTGATGGCTACACATGATCAACGTAATCATGAATTTATCAGACGTGTGAATTCCAGCACGTATACCAAAGGTGTGAAACTATGGATTAAATGACTTAAGAGATTCTCTTAACACGGTCTAAAGATAAATTTTATTGAACTTTCATGTCTGTTACTAGTCCATGATACTACTTCTCATTGACACTACTACTTATTAATACTATTACTATTTGGTACTACTGCTATATAATACTACTGCCATCACTACTATGACTAGTACTATTATTATAGTCACGAGTTATGAGAAACAAAATCACTCATGATAATTTTAAGAAGATAAAAAGAATACGGCTGACAGGGGAAAGGTGCCTGCACTCCCGGTTGATGAGACTGCTCCTGTTGGGACCCTCAGGAGGGCTAAGCCCCAGACTGAGTACGAGGCGTACCTGTAAAGGTGTAGACATCCTGGCTGGGTATCCGCGACCTCTGATGACACTGAGCCATCAGATGACTCCTCCTCGACATATCCGGCCAGGAGCCGAACGCGCTCTAAGTCACCACACGTCGTAGCACCTACCCAGTCACCTATTCCACCAATTGGCAATAGGGGTGCCCGTGTTATCACTCGACCTAGAAAGAGTGCTTGACCTGGATCTTTAGTTTCTTTTAGGATGCCTCCTCCTCTACCTCCTCATGTGACAGTTCCAGCTCCCGCACCTCCTATGCTTGCCCCGCCCAGACGCCTTCCTTACGACGAGTACTGGATGCCACCAAGGGGTAGTTTGTATGATGGACCTAGTGTACTCGCTGGAGACCACTACTCCAAATCTAGCTGTCGGGCTAGTGAATTTGGTCCATCAGACCCCACTTAGAGCAAGATACTAAAGACCATCTAGCGTCAGTAGCTGACTCTATAGCACGCCACATGAACTTCATAATTCGCCTAGTTTCAGGCGATGATGGCGTCACATGGTGTGCAACGCTTGGAGCAAGAGCAAAGGGAGAAAAGCTCAGGTTGGTTCAGATGGTTGAAGAAGAAGTGGCAGGGATGATGTGGTGATGTCTGAATGTATGGCACTAGGCTACAGAACTATTTGAAGGAACTATTTTATCTATTTATTTCAGAAGCTATTTCATTTATGGGGGTGATGGCACCTTCCAATTTATGAAACAATGACACTATTATTGTGTATGGTTGACTCTATGTTTAATTTACCTATGAAACTGTTGTTTGATAATGCTAACGTTTGCAGGGTGAATTATTCTGGAATGTACTAACCCATATTTTGAGTAACTGATAGTTACTCGTAGGTAGTTAACACCATGTTCTTTGAAAGAAATACCTATGCATGACTTGTAGTGTATAATAGGAGTAAATGTGATGCAATAGAATATCTGAAACCAAATGTATGAGATGCTAAATGAATTTGTCTATGATGCTATTAGAATGCCACCTAGACGAGGAACTCGTGCCGGAAGAAGGAGAGCTACCCGAGGTGGGAACAAACCACCTACTCCACCCAGAACACCACTTGAGGGGAATGCCAACCAGGTGAATGATGAGAGGATTACTAATTTTGTGGCTCAGCAGATCGCTAATGTTATCCCAACGATAATCGCCCAGATCAATGTAGATCGGGGAAACACCACTGGGATTAATGGACCCAGTAACGATGAAGGAAACAATGAGGAATCCGAAGCTATAAGAAGTGGGTGCTCCTACAAGACATTCATGGCCTACAATCCGAAGGACTTTTATGGCACCGAGGGTGCAATTGAAACTTATAAGTGGCTAGATGAAATTGAAGCTGTGTTGGATATTAGTGAATGCAAACTTGAGCATATAGTGAGATTTGCTTCCCAATCTCTCAAGGGACCAGCACTGGAATGGTGGAAAACCATCATTCAGTCCCGAGGAAGGAATGTTGTTGGTAGAATGAACTGGTCTGAGTTCAGGGAACTAATTACCAACAAGTACTACCCAATCAATCAACTGGAGAAACTCGAGGCCGAATTTCTGAGTTTGGAGATGAAAGGCCAAACTACACTGAATATATCAACCGATTCCTAGCATTGTCCCGACTGACACCACACTTGGTGATGCTAGAATACAAGGGTGTAGCCCGCTTCATCTAGGGATTACATCCTACGGTTAGAGGCATGGTTCAATCTTCCAGGCCTACAACCCTACAAGCAGTACTGGATTTCACCAGTAGTCTGACTGATGACCTGGTTAGGGCTGGTTGGACTGAGCATGGAAGGACTGAGGACAAGAAGAAGGTCGTGGAAGAAAATGAAAGTGGTTTGATGTTAAGAAGGTGGTCGGTAGCCGTAGTAGCAGTTCAAGCAAAAGATCCGGTGAAGAGACAAGATGAAATGACCATGGTGGAAAGGCTAAGAGGTTGTATCTAGGCACTAGCCCCTTCTGCAACAAATGTAAGCTTTATCATCAAGGAGAGTGCAACCCCATGCCTTGTTTTAGGTGCAAGAGAACTGGTCATCTGATTAAAGACTGTACTTACAAACCTGGAAAGCAATGCTATGAGAGCGGAGATCCAGGACATATGA
Organism: Flaveria floridana; assembly: GCA_018326465.1. Lineage (NCBI taxonomy): Eukaryota > Viridiplantae > Streptophyta > Magnoliopsida > Asterales > Asteraceae > Flaveria > Flaveria floridana. The sequence continues at coordinate 7,948 of BJCO01465983.1, forward strand.
GGAACAAATGACCCAAGCTGGCAAGAGACAAAAACACCAGACCTAACAAGCCCAAGGGAAGATCCTTCGTGATGGATCCGAACTGTGCTCGTAAAGAGCCGGATGTGGTGAACGGTATGTTTCTTGTAAACAATCACCTTGCTACCGTTCTATTTGATACAGGGGCAACTGCTAGTTTTGTTTCTATAACCTTTTGGCCTTTGATTGATTTGACTGCTTGTACTTTAACCCAAACATTTACAGTAGAACTAGCTGACGGTAATATAATAGAAACTAACGAAATCGTCAAAGATTGAAAATTGGTCCTAGAGGGTAATTCCTTTGATATAGATCTAATGCCTATTAAATTAGGAGGTTTTGACATAGTAGTAGGAATGGATTGGCTGGCTAAAAATAGGGCTGAAATCATGTGTGATGAGCGTTTGCTTAAGATACCAATAGCCAGCGGGGAGATGTTAGTTGTCCATCGAGATAAAAACCACCCACTGTGTCCTATGATATCCCACTTAAAGGCCACTAAGAGCCTTAAGACAGGACACGCCGCGTTCATAATTTATGTGATGAAGGCCAAAGGTGAAAAGAAGATTGAAGATATATCTGTGGTGTTCGAGTACTTGGAAGTATTTCCCGAAGACTTATCAGGACTCCCTCTGACCCGACAAGTCGAATTCCAGAATGATTTAGTACCTGGCGTTGCACTGGTGGCCAAAGCTCGGCCACTTATCGACTAGCTTCACCCAAAATGAACGAGCTGATGCTACATATCCAAGAACTACTTGACAAGGGGTTCATACGACCCAGTGTTTCACCATGGGGTGCTCCAGTGCTGTTCGTTAAAAAGAAAGACAGAACACTACGAATGTGTATCGATTACCGGGAACTGAGCAAGCTTACCATAATGAACTGATATCCTCTTCTAGAATTGACGACTTATTCTATCAATTGCATGGAGCTAGCTATTTCTCTAAGATAGACTTGAGGTCGGGATACCACCAACTGAAAATAAAGGAAGAAGACATTCCCAAAACAGCCTTCAGAACTAGGTATGGACACTATGAGTACCTAGTCATGCCTTTCGGATTGACTAAAGCACCCGCAACATTCCATGGACCTCATGAACCATGTGTGCCGCCCATACCTAGACAAGTTCATGATCGTATTCATCGATGATATCTTGATCTACTCTCGAAGGAAAGAGGAACATGATAAGCATCTCCAATTAATCCTTGAACTACTCAATAATGAACAACTATATGCAAAATTCTCCAAGTGTGAGTTTTGGATGCGTGAAATCCAATTTCTTGGCCATATAGTGAATAAGGATGGAATCCAGGTGGATCCAGCAAAATAGAAACTATTAAGAACTGGAAGATTCCAGAAACTCCTACCAAGACCAGACAATTTCTTGGTTTGGCTGGTTATTACAGGAGAGTTATCAAGGATTTCTCACGAACAGTACAACCACTAACTGCTTTGACCAAGAAGGATACAGCTTATGATTGGGGAAAGGAAGAAGATAAATCCTTTAATCTATTGAAGGAACAATTATGTAGTGCACCTATCCTTGCCCTACCAGAGGGAACTAAGGACTTCATAGTCTATTGTGACACCTCGCGTCAAGGATTTTGATGTTTGCTAATGCAGCAGGAAAAGGTGATCACCTACGCGTCCAGATTGTTGAACGAGCATGAAAGGAATTACATGACACACGATTTGGAACTGGGTGCAGTGGTGTTTGCACTAAAAATGTGCACCCAATAAGTGGAGACGCTACCTCTACGACACTAAGTGTGTTATCTACACTGATCATAAAAGCCTGCAGAATTTCCTGGATCAGAAGATGTTGAACATACGCCAGAGGAGCTGGGTAGAACTATTAAGGGATTACGAATGTGAGATTCGCTACCATCCCGAAAAGGCAAATGTAGTGGCTGATGCGCTGAGCAGAAAGGAATGGGAAAAACCCCTTTGTGTTCGTGCCCTAAGGATGAGGGTGTACACTAGCCTTGTCGCTAGACTGAAAGAAGCATAGGAGGAAGCCCTCGAGGAGAATAAGCTGTCTGGTGAGATGTTAACAGGGATGGAGAAGCATTTGGTAGTAGACAATGATTGATTGTATAAATGTGAAGGAAGGACATGGGTGCCTAGCCACGGTGGAATTAGGGATATGATTTTGGACGAGGCATACAAATCTAGATACTCGGTTCAACCAGGAAGCGATAAGATGTATCAAGACTTGAAAATACTCTTCTGGTGACCCAGATTAAAGAAATCTATTACTGTTAGGACCGTGTACGATGGAGTACTAACTGATTCAACATGATACCAAATCAAATAGCACGGAATTCTATTTGATTGGCGATCCAATCAGGGAGAACCTAATCCGGATCAAAACTAACGATGAGAAAATGTTAAGAATTGATTAGCAATGAGCAGGAACACTCTATGAAGTTGGAAGGGACTCTCTGTGCGATCTGAGACGGCTAGGGTTGAGGATTATTGAAGTGTCATGTTTTTCCACGAATTAAGTGGTATTTATAGGTTACAGCTCTCATTTGTACGACTGAGCCAAGCGACTGGCTCATTCGTGCGACTAAATCATACGTATTATTCATTCATACGACTGAGTCAGTATTTTGACTCAATTGTGTGATTGACTCAATAACCTGGTTCAGTCGTGCGATTGGCCCATTCGCATGGTCCAGTTGTCCGACTGAATCAGGATTCTTAGTTAAACTCATTCTTGAGCCTTTAATGGTTCAGAACTATGTCTAACAACTGTAAACCTACATAACATTGTCATATATGCGTGTAACAATAAATAATATAAATAGATATAACATTCAACAACCAACAAATAAATATAGAAGAGATTCTCATTCTATTGATCAAACATTACATAAGTGTTACAAGAAAAGAAAGTCTATTACATTTAAGCTCACTAGACTAGAACTAGGGACATGTACCAGTGTACGACGGAGTACTAACTGATTCAACGTGATACCAAGTCAAATAGCGCGGAATTCTATTTGATTGGCGATCCAATCAGGGAGAACGTAATCTGGATCAAAACTAACGATGAGAAAACGTTAAGAATTGATTAGCACTGATCAGGAACGCTCTATGAAGTTAGAAGGGACTCTCTGTGCGATCTGAGATGGCTAGGGTTGAGGATTAACAAAGTGTCACGTTTTTCCACGAATTATGTCGTATTTATAGGTTACAGCTCTCATTCGTACGACTGAGCCAAGCGACTGGCTCAGTCATGCGACTGAGTCATACGTTTGATTCATTCGTATGACTGAGTCAGTCTTGTGACTCAATCGTGCGTTTGACTCAATCACCTGGTTCAGTCGTGCGATTGGCCCATTCGGATGGTCCAGTCATCCGACTGAATCAGGATTCTTAGTTAAACTCATTCTTGAACCTTTAATGGTTCAGAACTATGTCTAACAACTGTAAACCTATATAACATTGTCATATATGCATGTAAAAATAAATAATATAAATAGATATAACATTCAACAACCAACAAACATATATAGAAGAGATTCTCATTATTTTGATCAAACATTACATAAGTGTTACAAGAAAAGAAAGTCTATTACATTTAAGCTCACTAGACTAGAACTGGGGACATGTGTACCAACAAACTCCCCCTTGGACCTAGTTCTATCTAGACTTTGACT
>BJCO01465984.1:0-10576 GCA_018326465.1 Flaveria floridana
AAAGTGGTTGTTTTGTAGGAATTTTCCAAGAAGGCAAAGGTGATCGATGAAGATGCTTGTGGATCGAACAATGGATTGTTAATTAGTTCTTTTAAACAAACTTAACGTTATGTAAATTACCTAAATGTAAGTTGAGGTGTGTAAACGTTAATAGTGTGTTGACGTAGTCAAGGTTATGTGTAATAGAGTTTTAAAAGTAGAGATTTTAACTGGGATTTAAATTGAAATCTTTTACACCTCAAACATGTTTTATAAATTATGGTAACAAGGTGGTGTGTTACATAGAAAATTCAAAATCAAAGATAACAATAGAAAACAAAAACTACAAAAATAGAGTCTTTCTTGTTAATTCATGTTTTAGTAATGAATCTGTTTTTGCAACATGTGAGAAATGATAGTACATTAGTGAGATCAGTTGCATATTTCACTCGACAATAAAGTCTGACATGATCAGATATGATGTGTAGACAATCTCATGCTACTATACTAAAAAGATAAATTCTTGTGATTAAACTAAATCATCTATGCATGTATATGTGTTCATCTTAGTACTAATGCGTAGTATTAGCTTATCAGATTGAGTGCTTGTAAAGTTACAACACTCACACCTGGTGGTGATATGACTAACCATGAGATCTGTTATAAGCATTATCTTACTTCTTTGTTATGAGTCATCATAGACCTGAAGTGATGAGATATCCTTTATTGTAAGTGATTACAGACCTGGATATTCTCCTTTGATGCAAAAGATGTTAATGTGCACAACCTATTCAAATGGATGGTTAGAGTTTATCAAATAGTTTAACCATGATAATTCTTTGCTAAATTATCAACATGAACTCTGGTTATGAATATATGTCAAGTAATAAGTTGAAATTTTGTGCTTTCTTGCATGTCTTGATGATTGTTGATCTCTCTAAGTCTTTGTATGAGTCACATCATGTCATATCTAATTCTATCCTAATCATTCCAAGAATTGAAAAGTAAGTGAGCTGATTATTTTGTCAAAATCACTCATTGTCTGTCCTTGGATCTTGTGTCTCCTTTGCTGTGAAATCACTGACCTAGAACACACTTAATCATGATTTATTCATTGTCTATGACTATTCATATTTATTTTCTTTTAATATGTTGATCTTAACTGATATGATCTCACTGTAGACATTGATTCTATTGTAAATATTAGATTTCTATTCTGCTTTAATTTTGCTTTTATGCATGTTTTATGTGTGCAGGCAATTTAACAATGATCCATGTGCTCTTCTTGTGACAACTTGAGAAACTTCTAAGTTTGTAAAACTTAAAAGTTTAGGGGGATTAATAAAATGTAAGAGTTTCTAAGAAAATCAAAATTTAAAAAGTTTGAATGGAAAGTATGAAGCTAAATGTTCAAAGCATGTGTGTGTTTGATAATGTAAAAATTTGATAATGTAAAAATGAGCCTATGTAATTTTTCAAGTGGAAAAGCTTCATGCAAAATTTTAAAATGAGATTATTTTGTTTAAATTTAAGACTAAAATGAAGGGAAATTGTCTTTTGAAAAGTTAAATAAAAATAATAGGGTTTAATGTCAAAAGTTCAAAATTGAGGGTTAAAAATGTAAATTTTGGGAAAAAGTCAAAATTTGACAAAATTGTTTGAATATTAGTATATGAACAGTACTAATAGGTCTAAATAGTGTAAAGGTGGAAAAATTGAAATTTACAAGTGTTAAGACTCATGAAAGTCATCTCATGTGCCTAAACAGTGGCCATAAGTCCAAATAGGAGCATGATGAGTTTTTAGAAATTTTACAAGTGTGGGCATTTTTCATATGCTCATGCGCCTGAACAGTTGTCATATGTCTAAAAAATTGGTTAAGTGTTGGGCGTTCAACGTGCTCATGCGCCCACATAGTACCAGACTTTCTAGGGTTAGACGTTTTAAGTGAAAATTCACCAAGTGTTGGGCGTTTTATATAGTCTCATGCACCTGAACAGTGCAAAAGCGCCTAAACATTGCTTATGCGGCTGAACAGTGCTCATGCGCCTAATCTCATGCGCACAAACAGTGCTCATGCGCCTGAAAACTTAGTGAAAAATACAACTTCATGCGCACAAACAGTGCTCATGTGCCTAATATTTTCACTTAGTATATAAACAACACTTTGCATTTTTCATTCATTCACATTCCCAAAATCCCCTGAACCCAGTCGACTCTCGGTTTCACATCATTACATTCGTCTTAATTGTTTGTCCTGATATATTGTGATCGATAGATTGTGTATTTGATTGTAAACGTAAGTTCATAATCAAAATCATTCTATTTCAAGTATATGATTCACAATCAATTGGGCGTTTCAAAGCTATTTAGGCATTTCAAACCCTAAAAATCTGAAAAATTTGAATTTTGTGCATTAAACATGAACTAAGAACTAAAATTGATCATTGATTGTTAATGTACACTTGAGTTCGAGCAATTTGACAAGTAGAACATTGAATTCCATGAACATTGATCGGATGATGTTCTTCATTAGTCGATTGATGAAGATGAACAGTCATGAATTTTAATTTTTTAAATTAAAAATGAGAAATTCATAAAAAGTCAATTGTTTAATATTTTTGATAAAATTTTAATTGAATTAGTGTGTTTTAAAACAAATATACAACAACTTGTATATACCATGATGTGGATAGAATTTCTATAATTCTTAGAAAAGTCTAAGTACAAGTTGATGTAAAACAAATTTTTAATTTTTAAAACATAATAATTCATTAAAATTTAAATCAAAATTTTTCAAATTCAAAGTGTTTAAAAATCAACATGTCTAAAGTTCTTGTTTTCATTGGTGCAGATGGTTGATTTAAAATTTGAGCCAAAGCATAATGTTGCTGCTCTGCTCAATGAGGATGTTCAAGATGCAATTTCTTATGAAGAAATGATTAGATTTTTACTAAGGACCAAGTATGTTTATGCCATGTGTTACCAGCTTGTGATTTACTCAAGATTGATCAATAAATTCTGGAACACAGCCTTAGTGGAAATAGATGATCATGGAAGAAAAGTTGTGAGGGGCTTTGTCACAAATGACAGAATGATTGAAGTCTCAGAAGATTCTGTCACATTTGCTCTAAGATAAGGACATAATGATCCAGAAGACATGTCTGAGTTGTCTTTTAATGAATGTAGAAACACATTTATGGAAATGGGTCATCCTGATCATTTTCCTAAAAGGCAATTCTTCAGAGCAAGAGTTTATAATCATTGGAAGCTTTTATGCTACATCTTTTAACATTGCATGTCCAAAAGGAGTGCTGGATGGAATTCATTTCCAATGGACATTGCATCCCCAATAGTAGCCATTGCTACTAATAGAAGATTTAATTTGGCCAAGTGGATTGTAAATGGTTTTATCTTTAATTTGGAGAAAGGTATCAGGAACAAGTACCTGATGTATCCAAGGTTCCTGCAAATGATCATAAATGAAGTATATCCAGATTTTCATGTCTATGGTGTTGGTGGTGATATCTTAGAACTTGAGAATATGACTGAGATATCATATAAGAGATTGGCTATGATCACAGGTGCTCCAAATGTACCTATGTTTTAATACATGAGGGATGTTGCTAATGATGATGTGGATATAAACATAGATCACTTTCACTTGATTGAAGGTGAACTAGTGGATCCTGCTGATCTTGTTGATAATATTCCTCAAGTCATATCTGATGATGATGATGATGAAGACAATGATGAAGGTGATGATGATAATGATGACAATGATGAAGATCATGATGAAGATAATGACAGTTCTAGCAGTGATGATGATGATGTTGGTGATGATACTGCTGAAACTCGTCAATCTGATAGTAGTGAGAAGACTGTTTCTGATCATGGTGCAGAGACACATGATGCTGATGAAGGAACATCTAGTGGAATGATTAATGATGAAGATATGACCGAAGCTCAAGTGAATGAGGAGTTAGATGCTAATGTTCATAAAGATATTCAAAATCAAACCTTTGATTTTGATTTTATAGAAGCCCATAATTTCTGAGCCTGTATTTCAAAGCTCCACTCCGATAGAAGTTGAGGAAACTCCAGTTGCTACATCACATAATGTGTCTGTACAGACTGAGGACATTATTGATGTGGATGAGCTTGAAAAGTTGAAAGAAACTACTATGGCTCAAGAAAAGACTATTATTGATTTGAAGAAGAAAATTTGAAGTTAAAAAAGATAATTAAAAAGAAAGATGATGAGATTGTTACTCTGGTGAGAGATAAAGATGAAAACATTAAAACATTTGAAGTAAGAGACTGTGACTTAATGGAGGAAAAATTTAAGAAGTTAACTGAAGAACATAAGGCGATGAAAGAGGAGTTATCAAAACTGAAAGCCAATCAAAAGTCTTATTCTCCAGAGTTAGTAATTGTATCTGAAATCAATCCAATTGACATTGAGAAAACTCATGTAGCTGACAAAGGAAAAAAGAAAGATTGAGGAGGTAGATGAGTCAGTGTTACCTGAATCTTCCTCAAAAGTTGAAAAGATAGTCCAAAGTCAAGAAGAACAAGAGTAATATGTTCAAGAAAAGATTAGTGCTCTTAAGGATATAGAAGATGAGTTTGGAGATGACTGGTATGATGAAGTTCTTGATGATGAAGACATAGATGAAGCTAATTTTGAATAGAACTTCTCACCATTTGAAACAAGTCAAGATGATATACAAGTTAACTTTGAAGATAGATACAACTATTTGGTAAGGATGAAGTATAATAGAGTCTTTTTGGATTGTCTTTTTGTATCACAAATTAATGAAGAATTTGAAAAGTGTATTTCTGCTGAGTCTGTGGCTCCAGTAGATCCTAACAAGATAGTGGTTGAACACAGTGAATGGAATCCTCTACAAGAGAGTATTAATGTTGAGGAGATGCCACTATCAGAATTGCACCATCCAGATCCAGAAGATATGAATGTTGTAGCTTTGTGATCTTGGTTGCAAGCAAGGAACTATCCTTGGAAAAGACTCAAAAGACTTCAAGCTGAATCTTTGAGGAATCTTTTCAAAGGCTTTCAAGAAACTGAAAAGCAATCAAACAAGATGATTATACTTGATACTGACAATCCTTAATACTTGGAGATTACTAAGAGGACTAGAATGTTAAAACAACAAGAGATCAAGTCGATGGCTAAAAAGACAAATATGTATGAAAGAAGGAAAGAACTGATGAAGATGTTTTCTGAATCAGAGAAGCAAGCTTATAAAGTTTCTCTTGATCAGAAACAATTATTTAACAAAGCTCGATCGACTGGTGACTTGGTTAGGAACGTATTGCAGAAAGGACAATCAATTTCTGAGCTGTTAAATGCTATGATTGCTCCTGATTCTACAAACCAAGTAAAGATCGTAGCGTGGAAGTATGATGAAGTATTTGATGCCTTTTTGATTAAGCGTGTGAATGCTGTTTGTGATGCATATCATTTCTACTCAAGCATAATCAAGCTCCCAGTACAAGACTTAAAGGAGTTGAATAAACTGCCTTTGATAAACCCGACTGGTGCAAAAAGAGGGGAAATGTTTGTTGAGCTTCTAAACCGAGGAATAACACGAGCTAGTTCATTTTTGCAAACTAGATGTTCTCAAGAAGACAAGGAATATTTCTCTACTTTGAAAAAGAACAGGAAGTTTCAAGGAAGACAATCTGAAGATGAACACTTCTTAATAGAATTCTGCAATCAATATTTTGAGAAGGTGACCACTCCAGGATTGAAATTAATAGAAGGGACTCAAAACTCTAAACCAATCCTGAGATGGTTCTACAACACAGAAACATTTGAGCTTAAATTGGTCTGGAATCTTGAGAATTGGGATGAGGACATGATCACTCTGTTTGGAGTTTTTGAGCTTAAATTGTTACACCCAAGTTACATTTCATTCTTGTTAGTACAAAAGTTTGAACGTGTATCTCCTGAAATTGCTGAGAATGATAAGAAATATTTTGTTTCAATCATTAAAGTCATGAATGCGGCAATGGAGAGAATATCATTAAGGAAAGCTTTGGTGTATGCTAATATAGTCAAGAAGGATATAAAAGAGATTGAGTTTATGAGGATATCGAGCAAGGGAGTGTTGGAGGTATACTCAAAAGGAAGTTCTAAACCAATTGAGTTGTATGCCAATATTGACATTGCATGCTTATCGAAAGATACACTAGAGGTTATGAACAAGATGGAGATAAATACGAATGAGGCAAAGCTTGAACAAGATATTTTAGCGAGCAAATTCAAGTCTATAATTGCTAAGGCCTTAAAGGAACAAGAACTATACAAGGAGAAGTCCATGTTCAAGATTAAAGAAGAACCGGAGGATTACTTTGAAGTTTGAAGATAAAAGAAGAGAAGACAGAAGACAAGAAGACTAAAGATGAAAGAAGACAGGAGATAAAAGAAAAGAGAAGCCAAAGGATGCAAAGAAGAATGCAGGTTAAAGAAAGAGAAGACAATGCTAAAGAGGACTGAAGATTTTGAAGACTGAAGACCATGTAAATCTTAGGGGGAGTATTGTTAGTACTTCTTAAAGATTAACTTGTTGTCTTTATTTGTCTTTGTATAAGTTTTGTCATAGTATAGGGACTAGTTTTGTAAATAGTAGTTCCTTTGTTTATTGGTAGTATAAATAGCGTAGACTTGTGTAGGTTAGAGAGACTTTGAACGAACTACTACTTACACTTGTAATTGTCTTTGCTATTATCAATAAACTTCTATGATTTTTTCTTGATTTTGTGCATTGATTTGGTTACTATGTTTGTTTTTTTATTGAATTGCCTTCTAATATCATCACAGATCTATACATTTGATCCTATCATGGAAGAAACTCATTCTTTCGATAGGAAAATAGCTTCGGAAGACATGCCAAAGAAAAAACAAAGGAACAAAAAGAATCCTTTGAAACCTTCTGAAAAGAAGACTGCTTCGAAAGAAAAGGTTGTGACAACTTCTTCCGAGAAGAAAGAAGCCTCGGAAGCAAGTCATGCTGCTCAAGCCTCCTCAAACTCATCTACACTTGTCTACACGGAGAACGTCATTAGGGATGTCTCAGAAGGTGTGAAAACAATAAGTCAGACCCACAATGTGAATGACTGCTTGTACTTATGCTTTTTTCTCAGGTAGAACCAAAGAAGGTGGAAGAAGCCCTTAAGGAAAACAATTGAGTTGAAGCAATGCAAGAGGAGTTGGTTCAGTTTAAGAGGCAAAAGGTATGGAACCTATGTCCATTACCACTTGGCCAAGCCCCCATTAGCACTAAGCATGTGTTCAGAAACAAAATAGACAATAGAGGTTTGATCATCAAGAACAAAGAAAGACTTGTGGTTCAATGATACACACAAGAGGAAGGCATAGATTACACTGATATCTTTGCACCTGTTGCAAGACTTGAGGCTGTACGAATCTTCCTTGCTTTTGAAGCATCCAAGAACTTCACAATCCATCAACTTGATGTCAAATGTGAATTTTTGTATGGGGATATTTATAGAGAAGTCTTTATGTTCTAGCCACCTGGATTTGAAGACTCATAGCACCCCAACTATATGTGCAAACTAGATAAAGCTTTGTATGGGTTACATCATGCTCCTAGGCTATGGTATGAGACATTGTCTCAGTTTCTTTTAAAGAATGGCTATACTAGAGGCACCATAGACAAGACATTGTTCATAAAGAAGTCTGGGAAGGACATGTTGCTTATACAAGTCTATGTTGATGACATCATATTTGGTTCCTCAAATGACCAAATATGCAAACACTTTGAAAGCATCATGAGAAAGAAGTTTGAGATGAGTTCCATAGGAAAGACGGATTTCTTCCTTGGAAGTCAAGTGAAATAGATGGAAGAAGGGTTCTTCGTAAATCAATCTAAGTATGTCAAGGACATCTTAGAAAGATTTAAGATGAAAGATTGTAAACTAGCGAAGACACCTATACCCAGAAATCACAATCTTTGTCCTGATTCTGAGGGGGAGGATACTGATCAGCATTACTACAGGATAGTTATTGGATCTCTTATACATCAAACTACAAGTAGGCCTGATGTCATGTTTGCAACTTGCATCTGTGCAAGATATCAGGCTACTCCTAAGGTGTCAAACCTAATTACTATCAAGAAAATTCTATGATACCTCAAAGGAGCTCCCACACTGGGTCTTTGGTATCCTAAGAATAAGGATTTCAATCTCTATGGTTATACTGAAAGTGATTATGGTGGCTGCAACATTAACAAGAAATCCATATCAGGAGGATGTCAATTTCTTGGTAGAATGATCATCTCTAGGCAATGTAAGAAGCAATCATATGTCTTTACATCAACTGCTGAAGCTGAATACATTGCTTCTGCAAGCTGCTGTGCTTAACTACTATGGATTCAAAATCAGAAGTTAGACTATGGTTTTAATTTCATGGAGACACCTATCCATATATACAAAAGAGTGCCATTTCTATCACAAAAAATCCAGTAAAACACTCTAAGACAAAGCATATTGACATCAGCTACCATTTCATTTGAGATATTCAAGAGAAAAACTTAATCAAACTAGTCAAAGTCAATTCAAATAAACAATATGCTAATTTGTTCACTAAAGCCTTTGATGAAAAAATATTTTAAGTATTTAATCAAAGCTATTAGGATGATTAACACTGACTAGTCAATCTCTTTTGAAAATCTTTTAAAAATGTCTTGTCTATGTTGTCTTTATACAATCTAAGCCCTGTTACAAATTGTTTTTCTTTAATATTTCTAAGTATGAATTCTTCCAAAGAGAAATATATCCTATAAGAGATCTTTATCTACTTCCGAAGGCAAATTCCTCTACATAAATATTTTCTTCCAAAGAGTTTTTAGCCTCGAAAGAAAATTTGATCATAGATCAAATCGACTTCCGAAGCTTACTAACTTCGTTTCTCGAAAGAACATTTACTCTCGAAAGCAAACTTGTCTTTGAGAAATGGTTTGCCTTCAGAACTAAAAGTGGTTTTGGAAGATAATACTAAGAAACACAAGTGTTTTCTCTCGGAAGCAATTTTACCCTCGGAAGAAAATTTTTACTTTGTAATGGAAATCTTTGGGGCCCACTCTATAAAATGTAAGATTTTATTGATGATTGTTGGAATATTTTAAATGGTTTATCTTGTCTCCCAAGTCCAATCAAAACCTAAACGTCCTTTCACCCTATCGGTTTGGCTTTTTACCCCCATTTAAAAACTTCCGGCTCTCTTTCTTTACTTTCTTTACCACTAAAAAAGCCTAAAATTTCCATTATCTTCTTCTCTCACTCTTAAATTCATTCAATCAAAAAGTACTCCCAAAACAATGGCCTTGAATCCTCAACACAACCAAGTCGCCATTCTTGATTCTTCAAGGGATGTTGATTTTGCCCTTATCGTCTAATTTCTGTCATAATCCACATACTTTAAGGCCATTACTGTTAACCCCACCATCTACTCAAATAACATGGCCAAATTCTAGTCCAATGGTCGAAGTAAGACGATCAATAATGAAAAGGTCATCAAATCAAGGATCTGAAGACATAAGATCATCATTAGTGAAACAACCATCAGGGAGCATCTGGAACTCCATGATGTAGGAGCCCCCAATGAGTTCCCCAAGTCTGATTTGGAGGATACCTACAACCAAATGGAATATGGCAGAGATGTGAGCAAATCTATGGTCTACAAGTTCAATTTCTGCTACAACTAGAAGTTTTGCTACACATTGTCCTGCACAACCTATCCAACAAGTTAGGGGGATGGGATCAAATCCCATGTAATCTGGGCTGCCTAGTCCATGGGTTGGTAAAAGGCCTTCGCTTAACTACTCAAGATATATGATGAACAATCTAAGCGGTAATCTCACCAAGGATCCATTTTATATGTATCCCCGGTGTTAGGACCGTGTACGTACGGAGTACTAACTGATTCAACATGAAAGCAGATCCTATTTGATTGGTGATCCAATCCGGGAGAACGTTAATCCGATCAAAACTAACGATAAGAATACGTTAAGAATTGATTAGAATCAATCAGAAACGTTCTATGAAGTTGGACGGGACTCTCTGGACGAACTGGAACGGCTAGGGTTAACAATTCTTGAAGTGTTCGTTTCTCCACAAATTAAGTGGTATTTATAGGTTTCAGTTTTCATTTGTACGACTGAGCCATGCGTATGGCTCAGTTGTGCGACTGGCCCGTTCGCATGGTCCAATCGTGCGACTGAATCATGAGACTTAGTTAAACATATTCATGAACCTTTAATGATACAAAACTATGTCTAACAACTATAAACCTATATAACATGTTCATATAAGTGTGTAATAATCAATCATATGAATAGATATAACATTCAATAACACAATACACATTCAACGAAGAGTTTTTCATTTTATATATCAAATATTACATCAGTGTTACAAAATGAAAGTCAATTACATTTAAGCTCACTAGAACTAGAACTAGGGACATGTGTACCAACAAAGTCCCCCTTGGACCTAGTTCTATCTAATCTTTGACTTCCTTCTTAAACTCTTCATATCTCTTAACTCGTTC
>BJCO01465985.1:0-10732 GCA_018326465.1 Flaveria floridana
CAAAACCCTTAGGTTTCTACACAATGAAACTGGTATATATAGGCTTCGGCCCATATTAGATGCGACTGGGCCCATTCGTGCGATTGGACCATGTGTATGGTTCAATTGTACGACTGGACCATGTGTATGGTTCAATCGTACGACTGGACCATTCTTATGGTTCAGTCTTACGAATGCCCCAATCGCATCTCTCAGTCGCACGATTGGTCCATTAGCATGGGTCAGTCGTACGACTGAGTCTCATTCGCATATGCTTCTGCAAATGACCCAGTTTCATGTGTTTACAAGGTGTATAACATTAAGCCTAGACTATTCGTCAAGCGACGGATACACTATATATGACAATATATTCTCCAACACTTACAAATGCTTCCGCATAGTTTTCAGTTTTAAACTTTGATTGCATTTTATTTAAACGTTGCATATAGTGTCGTTCTAAGTAACTAATGACTGGGAGCCTGGTTTGTTCACACGCCTCATGGTAAAACCCTACACGTGGATTTTGAGGGTGTGACATGCGTAATCGTGTTTGCAACATTTTGTTAACAAAACATACTGAGAGATCTTGAAAGGATTATTGACTTATAATTTAAAGCCATAGTGCTAACGACCCTATTTGTATTGTTAATTTTGTAGTATAATTTATCTGCCTTATTCCTTGCCTAGTATCATAGTAAAATTTATCTACATCTTACCTGTTTCAATGATGTTGTGTTTGCTTTTGTGACGTTTGCTTTATTGCTTATGTTAGGTTTGCATTATCTTTTTGATTGTTTTGAGTATGCTATTGCTTATGTGATGTGTGTGATGTATGCAATATAATCTGGTTATTTTGTTTATGGACATGCATATGCATATACAAAACTCTTTTGTCATGTATGCCTATGTGATATATGTAATATAATTTGGTTCTTATCATTGTCGAGCCAGGCGTCTCTTTGGAAGCAGTCTCTCTGTCTCTCAAGATAGAGGAAAGATTGGCCACCACCTACCCCTCCCAGACTCTACTCTCAGTAAGACATACTGGGTATGTTTGTTTGCTTGTTTGTAATTTAAACCCATCCAAGTTGATCCTTACCAACATATTCCCAAAAAATATTTAGCGAATGGACTACCAATAGAAATCTCATGGATGGACTGTCGATAGCCTTTTCAGGAGACCTTAACTCCACCACCACAGCCGCCGCCGCTCCCTGTCTCCACCACCACTTCTAATTTTGATATTTTCAGGTATTAAACCACTTTTTTTTTAATTTTTCTGTTAATTTATGTTGTTATTTGATATTAGGGTTAGTAAGTAGAAGTTTAATTTTGAGTTTTTGACTGAATTGTCACATATATACACAAGTAATCTAAGTGTTAGTTTTGGTTCCTTATGCATATTATTGAACACAAGTAATCTAAGTGTTACTTTTGGTTCCTTATGCATATTATTGAACACAAGTAATCTAAGTGTTAGTTTTGGTAATTTATGCATATTATTGAAAATTGGAACAATTTGATAGTTATATTGGATCGTAAAAGATCATATTAGGTAATGATATGAGTTCATAAGTCATGACGAGACTTGATGAGACATGGAGGGTTTAGTATGTCATTTTGGATTGTAAGGGGTCAATTGTTGATATATTAAAAAATATTTAGTACAAGTCTTATTTGGTTTTAACCAAGAAAATCTATATAATAATACAAGTCTTGTTTGGTTTTAAGTTATTGTAATCAATTGTCATTTGAAAACATTTACAAGTTATTGTATTTGTAATAGTTTACTAAAATTATTGTAAATATGTATCAATTCAGTTAATTATAATCATGTTTCTTACATAAAACACTGGTTTTATATCGTAGGTCATCCGTCTGAAATTAAATTAATAGAATTTAATTTTGGACAGTCCCCAGATTGGGACTGCTTTTTGAATGTTTTGTCTCATTTAGGATATGAATGTGTATAGCTGGTTTATTATTTAAGAAACATTCAGCAGCATTTCCCCTTTGCTTCCACGAATATGTGTTTAATACACATATTTGGCGAGCTAAGGGGAAATGCCGCCAAATTTTTCTTAAATAATAAATCAGTTGTACTTATTCATATATGAGACAAAACATTTAAAAAGTGGGTTAGGATGACCACCTTGCTATAAACCGGACACCTATCAATCCGTAATTATTTAGTATAAAATTTGCTGAGTTAATATGATCTGTGTTTGTAAACACAGTTATGACGATTGATAAGAGTTGGATTACTTTAGAAAATAATTTTTCTAAAGAGTATCTGATTGGTCTTAAAGCATTCATGGAAAGGTGTAAGAATTATACGAATAGTCAAAATAAAGCTTGATGTCCGTGTAATAATTGCAATAACTGTTATTGTTTTCCTCTTCCAGCAATAGAGCGCCAAATACATAATAATGGTTTTTTCTGATTTTACAAAACGTGGACGCATCACGGTGAATCATATATTCCGTCACCGATAGTTCCTATCATACCTCACACGACAGACCAAATACATGATTTCACCGATGATGTTCGTCAGGAGAATGTCCCTTAAGAGGAAAACGACGACGACGAGACAATGAACACAACAGAAACATCGAGTGATACAAATGATGAACTTGCTGAATTACTGAAACTTGCCGACACCGAACTATACCCTGGTTGTGATAGGATGTCTTCATTGGATTTCTTGGGAAAACTCACTCATATGAAGGCCATCAATAAATGGACCGATACATCATTTGACCAATTGCTAGAATTTCTTAGAACTGCATTTCCGATTGCTAAAATCCCACCATCAAACTATGAAGCGAAGAAGATAATGAAAAAAGTTGGGTTAGCATATGAATCGATCCACGTTTGTAAGAACGACTGTTGTTTATTTTGGGAGAAGGATAACAAAGATTTGCAAAAATGTCCAATGTGTTCTGAAAGTAGATGGAAAGACGCAAACACTAAGGGGATGAAAATTGCCAACAAGATTATGTGTTATTTTTCATTAATTCCTAGACTAAAGCGTATTTATAGCTCAAGACACACTGCAAAGCATATGACATAGCATGCTTCTGGACGTTGCACGGAAGATGGTAAGTTACGTCACCCGGTGGATGGTACATCATGGAAAGACTTCGATTCAATGTATACTACTTTTGCCGAAGAACCTAGAAATGTTAGATTAGGGTTAGCTGCTGATGGTTTCAATCCATTTGGCAACATGAGTACGTCTTACAGCATGTGGCTGGTCATATTGACAACATACAATACTCCGTCATGGTTATGTATGCAAGAGTCTTCATTTATGTTGACGTTATTAATCCCTGGACCTAAATTACCTGGGAAGGACATTGATATTTTTTTTGAGACCATTGGCTGATGAATTAAAAACTCTTTGGTCGGATGGAGTCGTGACAAAAGATGCTGTTACAAACACTTTCTTCATATTGTGTGCAATGCTTTTATGGACCATTAATGATTTTCCTGCTCGTAGTAGCTTGTCTGGTTGGAGTGGGCAAGGTTACTTTGCATGCCCAACATGTAAGGAAGACACTCCATCTGTTCATGTATTAGAAAAAAACTGCTTATGTTGGGCATAGGAGATAGTTACCCACGAATCATAAATGAAGAAAGACAAGTCATTCAATGGTAAGAACGAGACTAGACGTCCTCCTAATAGGAAAACTAATGATCAGATTTTGTAACAACTTAATAATTTACCACCCCGTATTTCTAGGAAACATATTCAGTCTGGTGGTAAGAAGAGAAAACATGATTCCAATGTTGAATTGAATTGGACCAAACGTTCTATTTTCTTCGAGCTTGAATATTGGTCTTCAATTCAATTAAAACATAATTTGGATGTCATGCATATCGAAAAAATGTGTACGAGAGTTTGTTAAATACGTTGATGATAAACAAGAAAAAATCCAAAGACACTGATAAGGCAAGAATAGTGTTAGAACAATGAAACATTCGACGTGACTTGTGGCTTGTAGATAAAGGTTGCGGTAAGCTCTCAAAGCCTCATCCCAAGTTCTCTTTCTCAAATATCAAAAGGAGTCTTTTTTGTCAATTTATTAAGAGAGTAAAACTAGCTGATGGCTTTGGCTCGAACTTTAGACATAAGGTAACCGATAATGATACCCAAATAACGAGGATAAAGTCACATGATCATCATATAATGATGCAACGGTTGCTTCTGATTGGTGCTGAAGCGTACTTGGATAAAAACATTTCAACACCAATAGTTGAGATGTGCTTATTCTTTAAACAACTTTGTGCTCGGAACTTAATGTTATATGACATGTAAGATGCTGGGGAGAAGTTGGTTAAAATTTTATGTTCCTTTGAGCAAATATTTCCTCCGTCATTTTTTGACATAATGATTAATTTGGTTATGCATTTACCTGAGGAGGCCATTCAAGGTGGGCCAGTTTACATGAGATGGATGTATCCATTTAAAAGATACATTAAAAAGCTAAAAAATTACGTCAGAAATAAGGCTAGGCCTGAAGGTTCTATTGCGGAGGGATATGTCGCAGATGAAGCCTTAACTTTCTGTTCAAGGTATCTTAACGGTGTACCAACGAGATTTAATCAGCCGGACAAAAATGAAGACGCCCCAATTCCCACACATGAGTTTTATATCTTCCAATCGCTATGCACACCTATCAGTAAGGGGTTGATAAAAAAATGGATGGTGTGCTTTGGGCAAAACTAAATTGGTTTGTACTTAATAACGGTTCCGATATCGAAGAATACAAGAAGTAAGTATTTTTTTATTTCAGATTATCTTTTCGTAAGTTATCTTCTAGATGATTATTATTAAAGCAAGTAACATTATTTATAGTGAATTTATTACTAAAATGCCGCATGGGACTGATTTACAAGCAAATTTTCCAAACTGGTTTAAACAGAAGGTAAACTCATTTGTATGTAAAACCGATTATACAAACTAATAATATAATAATCATTCTAATTTTCTTGTATTTCATATAGATCAACCGTCGGTGAGTAAATGATGAATGTAGTGTTAGTACTCAGTTATTTGCTTTGGCAAATGGACCCCGACATGCAAACTCTTACACCGCTTGTATAGTTAACGGTGTGAGGTTTGTGGTTGACTTATGCCGTACAATTCAAAACAGCAGCATCTCAATAACTGGGTAGGATGAAACAAAGTATTATGATTTGTTGGAAGAGATTCTGGAGCTAGGATATCTAGATCATTGCAAGTTTGTGTTGTTTCGATATAAATGGTTTAAAACTAATAACCACAAACTTTGTATCATTAAGAATAATATAACCAGTATTTCGACCCAAACTGAATGGTTTACAAATGACCAATACATTCTTGCAACACAAGCAGCTCAACTCTTTTATCTTGACGAACCGTCTAAAGCCGGTGAAAGAGCTCAATCAAACAGACATTGGAAGGTCGTTCAAGAGGTGAATCATCAGAAGATTTGGGACCGAGATATTATCATGGAAAATAACGAAGCAGATTCAATACATGGCAGCACTTCATCTGAACTTTTATTGTCTGCTGACTTGGATATTTGACTTGAACATTTGGGACCGAGATATTATGATGGTTTGAGTAGAGATAAAACAACAGAAGTTGATATTTCGCTTGAACATGTCGATGTAAAGGACGAGGCAAGCGAAGATACGGATGATGGTGAAGACAACGATGCAGAAGACGCAATTGATGTTTCTGATGATTCAGATGATGATTTAGACGAATCTAATAATGATTATGGAGTAGATTCTTATAACACCGATGAATCCGATTGATTTTAATTTTTAGTTTTAATCGAATCATGTATTATGTTTGAATTGTTATGTTTATTGAATTGTTTTTTCAATTGTTTGTGTTTAGCTAATGATTTAAAATATTGTAAGCAAATATTAATGCTATTTGCGGTGGGGATACCTATGGTCGTGGTCCACCTGGTGGTGGCCCTCCCAATGATGATCGATCCTGGCAGCCGCCACGACAGTGCGAGGTCAGTAATGACTCTTGCAACGGCAGCGGTAGCAGGAGAGGTATGACGAATTTTTATACTATTATATTTTAAAATAAAAATATACAATTAACATAGAATTCAGAATGTAAGTTAGTAATTTGTGTTGCATTTGCAGGACAAGGCAAGTGTGGGAAGACCACATCTCAGGGCTTGCGCAAGAGAAATCCTCAAGGAAATTTGCTGACAATTGAATTTGAGCAAGGTACGCATGACACCTACAAACCTGTAGGTGCCAATCAGGCGACCCTTGCTTCAATGGTTGGAACCCTCGTTGACAAATTTCCTCAAAACTACAAGAGCTGGAGAAAGATACCTGCAGAGTTGAAGGCGACTATCTGGCCTGACTTAAAGGTTAAGTTTTTGATAATTTAATTTAGTGTTTAAATATATATAGACTAAGCTATTTGTTTTCATTATTTACAGATGTATTTTGATATGACTCCCCATGAAGGTCTGAGGGAAGGTAGTGAGAAATATGCTACAAACCGATATAAAGATTACAAATACTGGTTCAAGCAAAAGCATTTTAGCCAAAAAGGTAGGGAGGACAAGGTTGATATTTCTGATGTTGTACCACCTGACATGCAAGAATCTAAGTGGAAAGAGTATGTGGATTATTACACTTCTCCTGAAGTCAATGGTCGATCTGAAACCAATAAGTCCAACAAAGGGAAGCAGACAATTAAGGGACATGGTGGTCGGACATCTCTAGCGCAGTGTCGTTATATGTTTGTAAGTTGTTTTGATCTAATGTGTTTATAAATTGTTTTGTTATATGTTTGTAAGTTGTTTTGATCTAATGTGTTTATAAATTGTTTTATGTGTTTGTAAATTATTATTCTATGATTATATATCTATCTATTGTGTTTACAGCGGGAAGAGGGTTCTGATGAACCAAGTAGTGTCATATTAGTATATCGCCGCTTCTATACCGACTCAAGGGTAATTTTTATCAACCCGAACCTGCTGCATACTAAGTAAGTAATGTACAAACCTTAAATCTTATAAAAATGAAGTAATATATAACATCGCCATGTATATAACATTTTATTGTTTTTGTCAACTAAATAGGAGCAAATGGTAGCACTTCAATAACAACACCCTGGATTATCAGAGAAGCAAATCATGCGACAGGTCTTGGGGGAGCGGCCCGGGTGGGAACGTGGCAACGGACCAATGCCAAGCGTGCATTCACAACCCCCAACTCCACTTCATAGAACGGATCAGTGGATGTTCTCACAGGCTGAGGTTGAGGAGATGATAGCAGCGAGACTAGCAAGCGAGCAAGAACAATGACAGTCTCAGATTATGGCTAATATGAAGGCACAAATGCAGAGTCAAATCCAAACCCAAGTCCCGAACGCCTTGAGTAGAAGTGGTCATTATCAACAAAGTGATGATAAAGATGATGGTGGGTCGTCAAACGCATAACATTTTGATTTGATGTTTGTTATGAATATTTTAAAACATTTTGAACATTTGTTTGTATCATTTGTTAACTCTAGACAATCGTTAGCTTTTATGTTATCGTTTGTAATTACTATTGATCTGATTGTTGGGATGGTATTAGTGACATTGAACAGCAGGTTTGGTACCCAGGAATAGCTGAGTGGATTGCTACGAATGCGGTAAAATAATTAAAAAATACATTTTTTGTGGCGACTTTTCATCGCAAAAAACAGTTCTTGTCAAAAACTTTGTGGTGAATTTTCATCGCAGATAAGGTTTTCGGTCAAAAGTATTGCGGCGATAAATCGCCGCAAAAAACATTAATTAAATTAATTTCTTTTTAATTTTTATAAAAAATAAATAATATTTTGCAGCGACATATATCATCGCACAAAATGTTTTTCAAATATTTTTCATTTTTTAAAACCAGGTGGGGCCCACTAACCTTTCGTCGCAAAAGTCGTCGCAATAAGCATTTTGCGACCAGTTATTTACGGCGGTTTTACTGCGACGAATATATCGTCGCAATAAAGTAATTGCGACGAGTTTGGCATCTATTGCGACGACACCTGGCGCCGCAAAAAATGCAATTTCTTGTACTGAATGTAACATTTTTATCACATGTGCTCTAAGTTTTTATAGATATAAAATGTCATCCAAAATATGTGAATCAAACTACTACTGCAACAATATACAGTGTATATACATAGTTTGTGTATAAAGTGCAGAAAACGTACAAAGCATTGAAGTTATCTAGGCCATTGTTACACACATAAGGTACATAATTACGTAAGTTTTATGATAATTACGCAAATAATTTTTATAATTATGCAAACCTATGTTTATGATTAGACATAAATTATAAATGCTTAAGTTGTAAAAATAATAACTCAAGTATACGCTAATTATGTAAGTTAGTTATGTATATAATTACATGGTTAATAATCAAGGAAGTTATATATACAAAACAAATGTTTTAAAAAAAGGTTGATTTAAAAAATATAGCAAAACTAAACTTAAATTATAGAAAATATAATATTTGATTTTATGTGTCATTTTTATAAAGAAAATATGTCATATAGGAAGGTTATATGAGATTAAAATTTTTGGAGAATTGATAAAAAGTAACAATTGTAATTTCATATATACATCTTCGAAACCTTTTTACGTGATAATTTCATCTTTTAATCTGGAACATTTATCAAATAGATTAAATACGAATATTACTTCTTACCCTTCTAATGAATACATATGATCAAAATCACAACCTAAAATAACATTACTATTAATATAAATACTTTAATAATATATATTTAAGTTGAAAAACTTACCGACAATCTACCAAACTATGGATCAACGTATTGATCAACACTTATAATATTACACTAAATTAGTTCGAAAAGGCAAAATACAATCTACTTTACAAATACGCAAATTCAACACGTACACGTAGGGTTTTAAATGAACCGAATGTTCAATGAATAGTTCATGAACCGTTAGGTGAGAAGTTAATTTATGTTCGTTTGTTAATAAATGAACGAACACGAACAAGAAAATTTCAGTTGTTTGGTTAAGATGTCGCATTCATTCATTTGTGTTCATAAGCGTTTAATAATATATTTGTTTATGTTTGTTCATTTAGAAGGTTTTGTATTTTATATTTTTATATAATTTTTTGTATTTATTAATGTAAACGAATCTTATTTTGTGATGAAAAGTATAGGTGTTATACTAAAACACATATTTGATTGTTTGCATTCATATGTGTTCCTTATCCTTTGATTATGTTCTTTTATATTTATGAATATTTGTTTGTGTTTTTTACTGTTGTTTTATTTTTTTGTGTTCGTTTATGTTCGGTAAATGTTCAGAACGGTTTATGAATATGTTTATTTACTTAATAAGCGAACACAAACAAATTTCTTGTTCAGTATGTGTTTGTGAACAATTCATGCACAAGTTTATTTCTTTAATGAATGAACAATAAGAGGGCATTGTAGTGTTCGTTTGTAGCCTTACACACAATATATTTATCACAATACCATTAATATAAGTAAATTAATTATATATAATGAAGTTAAATTTATTGACAATCTACCTAACTGTGGATCAACGTATTGCTCCATATTGTTATAAAATTGCACTGTAAATTATTAGAAAAAGCAAATTACAAAATCAGTTCATCTTTGGTTTCTGTATCCTCAAATGTGTCTTCAACCTTTCTTTCTCGTCGTTAGAATCGTCACCGACGTCCTCACCAACATGTCGTTACTAGTGATAAGATAAGCATGTTCGATACGTTCTTTCATTTCTCTAGATGTTACATGGTTTAGCCTTCCATGTATTCGAAAGAATTGTCATCAACGTCGAGTTCAATCACATGTTTTTACCTCATAAAAACTCATTGCCTTCGTATTAACAACAATCCACAATTGTTTCAAATAATGACTTGTTGAAGGATATATAATACATTTATTCGACTCGTTGACACTAGAACGAACGTGTCATGTATCTTTAGCCTTGATTTAAGTTTGATGTTCATTAAACCATGTTTTGGGTCCATTCTAACCTCGATGGTACTATATATCAAACCATGCATAATTGAACATCACAACAATGCAACGACCAACATAACGATTAATGCCTTAATATTCAACATCTAACACTTTATCCATTAAACCATAATAGCCGGCCTTATTGTTGGGAGCGTCCTTCACACAAACACCACAATTATCAGTAACTCGCACAACAGTCCTTAGGCACGGAACTTGTGCGGTAAATATAAGAATATACCTGGCAAAATGGGTGGGTCGGGTCGGGTTAGGTGGCGGGTTAGGATGGGTTCGGGTCAGGACGGGTTCGGGTCAGAATGAGTTCAGTTCAAAAACGGGTCAGGATGGGTTCGGTTCAGAATGGGTTCGGATCAGGATGGGTAGGGTCAGGACGGGTCAAATTCAAAAATATCAGAATTCTCAATTTATGGTTTAATGAAATATCAAAATTCAACACAGGAAGTTCCAAATGTTGAATTGATGTTAAAACAAGCAAACATGTGTAGCAGATGAATAATATATGAACATTGAATACAGTATCTAAGAATACTTTCATTAGTGTTGAATTGATGTTATATATAGACTCTGTATATAAGAATACTAAGATGGTCATTATTTTATTAACTTGCCTTGTTTTTTTACAAAATGCAAATTATACGATTTTGTTTGATTAATATAAACTTCGACCAAGAACACATCAGGTAACAACAC